>VDFB02265428.1:0-42590 GCA_007258455.2 Sequoia sempervirens | reverse complement strand
GGTGGACAATTAAAACATTGCCACCTATCTTTGTGTACTATAGGATAAAGTTCAAAAAAATAAAAGGAGATACTTCTCATGAGGGCCCTACCAAAAGAACTAGAGTCAAAACTATGAAAAATGTTCAAGACCCAAGTACCCAAATTGGAGAACTCAAGGAGGCCACTTTTGAAGACAAGGTCTATTTCTTATATAAGGAGTGGTAGGAAACTAGCAACTTGCAAAAATTGGTTGGTAGTGGTTAGCTTTTTTGTCCTATTCTTGTTCTTATGTTGTGTGTTTGTTGGTCATGTTATGACCAATTGGTTCTCTTTCATTTTATTTTTTTCTATTTCATATCTCATGAGATTGGTTACTCTTTCATCTTGGTTGCTACTATATAAAAGGGTCAAGCCCTAGTTCAATCCTATTTTTATCAATATAAAAAATAATATGAGTGGAACCTATAATACAATATCTAGGATCTGAGAGCTAGATCCCAATCTATCCTTTAAGCTAAGCCTGAAGTTGGTGTGTGGGGATGAAAAGGGAGAGAGATTACAAAAATCAATTTAAGAATAACAAAGGCTCGTGACACAATAATCGACAAAAACATGTCCACATAATAGCTAAATATGAACAAAGAAAAGAAAATATTTAAGACAATATCTTGCTTACTATTAATTTCATTGATCAATTAACCATTACACAAATATATGTCCTTTAAAAAGATACATAGAGGCTCCTCTATGTAGAAGAGAAGAGAGAAAAGGTTAAGTTAACACATCACGCTCAAAAGTTCAACTCTAACAATAGAATATAAAAATAAACCTTAACATCAGCTTGAATAGCTTAGCTATACAATGTGTTATCTTCCAACTTGAGAATGGGTAGGGTAAGTTCCTAAGAATGGGGGACCAAAAGGTTATCAAAAGTGATCAATTTTTTCTTGGAATCAACTAAACCTGATCTTCAATGAGCAATTCAAGATGTGTACACTCAAAATTTAAAGATATAATAAGAATAAGAATTGTACTAATCTAAATCTAGTTTTTAAACTACTAAATATGTTTTAAAATGGTTAAGGTTAAGGAGATGAAATATAACATAGAGTTTAGTGTTTTCCCCTTATTTTTTATTATATTAAGTATTTTTGAAAACTATTTGGTAGAAACATAGCCAAGAGTGTGTTGGGTCCCAAAACCACTACTCCACTTCCTAGAACATGTTTTCACTTTCAAGGCCAGGGTTGTCATCATGAAAGTAAAACTTGCTCATCCACAAACCATGGAGGATTGAAGGCCAAATTTACAAGAGTGGGTATTCTCTCCTACTCTTTGAGATCAACTTAGACTCAAGAGGGTGTTCTTGGATATTTTATAAACAAAATAGACAAAAAAAATGGTAATAGATAAACCTAACTTGTTGACTTGACTCCAAATATTGTCACTGAGCCAAGAAAAACTAGCTATCATAATGCCGAGCTATATATAGCTAATTTCATCACTACTACAATGAGTGCAAGGTGGAGGCAATTTACTAGTATCTCAATATCAAACACAAAACCTAATACAAACATATTGAATCCACAACAAAATAGGTCAAATACAAACATTGCTAAAAGAGTAATTTACCTACTATATTTATGCACACTAATCTTGTGATTTCAATTTGACAACTCTCAAAGCCATGCATGATATAATACTCTTACATATTTAATATGTTTGTTGAGTCTCATATATTCTATGACAACTATGACCCATGGTCCCTGATGATTGCAATAAGGTTACCTAGTGTTGGCTAACAGATTGGGCACCTTGAGAAATAATGAGTTATTTTACTCAATAGGCATGATTGTTCCCAACAGCTCTAGAAAGTTCACAATTTCATTTGTGAATTTCCTCTAAATTTTGGATGTACAGCTCCCTCGTATGATATGCAATGAATTTTTCTAAACTAACTAAACCTATGTATGCTTTCAACCCAAAAGTAGGAAAGGAAAAACTCAATACAAGGAAAATTCCTAATACCAAGTGCATAGAATAGTAGTAAAGATATTGGCTCAAAGACCAGTTCACATATGGAAAATTGTTAAAATACTGGCACAAAGACCAATAGGCATGAAACAAATTATAGAACTATTGGCACAAAGACCAGTTTGCATCAGATGAAGTAACATAAATATCAACATAATATTACTCCTCTGATCATAAGTCTTCATGAGTCTTATAGCCTATGATAGTATGAGATCTAGCTCGTTGAATTTTCTCTAGTGCTAGATGTCAAAAGATTGAGAGTTAAAAATTTCATTAACTATTTTCTGAAATTCACTCTCCAAGGCCTTAGCATTCTCATTGCTCCCATCTCCTCCCCCGTCAAGTTGCAATCCAAGGGCAACAAGGTTTTTTTGAATCTCCTCTAAGATTGCATCGCATTCAATTTGGACCTCCTGAAGCTTAAATGTAAGCCCTTCTTTATGAATTTTGATTTCCACTCCACACTTTTATTCCAGATCATGTCGTGACCATCGACAGTGTTGGGTATGATTTTCTCAGCGGCTAGCTTTTTCATTCCAAAGCCTATCATATCCTTGATTTAATTTACATTTTGATTCCATACCCTTTTTTCTTTTTCAGTAGTGGTAATCTCCTCTTGAACCTTTGTTCTTGAAGCATTTTCCCTTTGTAAACATTTAAGAGACTCAAAAATAATTTGATTACCTCTTCTGATTAATCCACTACTCCATTCCTTAACGGCCCTGCCAAATATTTTGCAGCTCAACATTTTACTTACTACCTATTTTCCTATTAAAGCCAGTAGGTCAGAGGATGACTCAGCTTGAGATATCGGTTGAGGTTGCAAATCAAAAACCAATTTCAAGCACTTAGTTAAGACTTGGATTTTTCGTTTCGATTCATCCTTACTCTCTTTATCTTTCTTGGACCTCTCAACCATTCTCGCTGTAGACACCTAGAAGATTTGTACATCTCCATCCCTTGTAGGGGGTCCCAAGTTGATTCTATCAACATCAAAGTCATTGGATATTGCTTGAGTGACTTCCTTTTGTGTAGTGGGATGTGCAACTTCCAGGCATAAACTCCCTGATCCAATATCATCAATTAACCTAGCAGTGGTTTTCATCTTCTTTAGCTTTAGAGTCCTTTGAAGCAATGGCCCTACCATATCTTGCTTTAGGAGTTCTAGTTGTACTGCTTTCCTTTATCTTGATAGTGTATCTTCTAGCCATAAAGGAGTATTAGGAATGTTGGATGTTGGTTGCATTAGAACTGGAGGAAGGGAATAACATTATATTCATGGGAGGATTATTCGTATGAACACCTCGTAAAGAGAGTGGGGAAGATCTATGTTTTAGAGGTTCATCAACCTCTCTGATAGGTGATGACCGAGGTGATGGGGAAGAAGAACTAATATCAATATTACTTAGGTCATCTCTTTCTCCTTCATCTCCTTTCTCTTGATCTAGATCAATTAAATTTAGGAGGTCAACTCCGCAAGTCAGTTGAAGTAAATTCCTATTAGGAGGTTCTTCATCACCATCACCCTGAGCCCCAAATTGCACTAAGTATGGAGCAACCCTAGAGGTTCTTGCAATTACAAAGGGTTGACCACTGCCTCCTGTTGGTTGGGTGTTCTGTGATCTAGTATTAAGACAGGATTGCTCTATCTTCTTCTTAGTATTGCCACTCCTGGATCCTTTCCAAAACATCAGCAATATTAGCTTCAATTGTTTCTTTCTCTTTACTACTCCAGTCCATCGCAGGAATGGATTGATTTGCTATTAAGTCAATGAAAATTATGTCCACTAAATTTAACCCATCATCCTCAATTCCTTGTACATCAAAACTAAAGTTATAGGTGATTATCCATCTCAAAGACAGTCTCATCCAACTCCTTCTCACTTCAAATTCATCAAAACAATGTGCCCAATAGTCCTCCAGAGTAGGCAAATGGAGGAAACCAGGACCCAGCTTCAAATTATCTTTAACATAATCCTTAAGATCAAAAGGAAAGTGTTCATCATAGGTCTGTAGATTGTACCTAGTTCTTTCCTTTTCTATATTGGGGTCATTTGACATGGACTCACATGTGTAAGGGCCAAAATCAATTGGGAATTGCACCACCACCTTTCTCCACTTTTGGCATCTCTTGTTGACATCCACCAACCACCTACAAACCTCGATCATTACAAACTTGTCTTCTAGGTGCCTTGGGAGCTTGATGGGAAAACCAGTGAAACCATAGATACTTATAAGAAAATCAATTATTTCTTTCCTCATCAAATGTTGCATTGAAAAGAAACACATATCATGTACCATTATTCCACGCTCATGATCTCCATACTTGCTTAGTCTAAACTTTAGTGATGAGCCCATGCATCTTCCTAGTTGCATGGGGTTGACATGTCCCTATCAAAAAGAAAAGTAAAAAATTCCATAGATAAATCATGTAAGTTGAAATATATTTCTCTCATCCATCAAACCAAAAGAAAATTGAAGCAAATAAATCCATCAAAAAGTAATATTCACTCTACTTGATTAAGATTTCTTGCTTCTTTTCCCTTTCTACTAATCTTCCCTATAGGTCACTCTAGGTTCAAACTCTTGATCTAGAGTACCTTCTATACCTTTCTATTAGTCTACATGCCCAAGATTGGATCACTTCTTTGAAATTTCCCTTCATTTCTCCATTTCCTAATTCTATGTATACTTATCTTTTCCCCCATTCTCAAAATCCCAAACTAAATAATGACTAATTTCCTAAAACATTCATGTTAAGACATTCACTCCCTGTCCTTCCACATTACTATTTTACTCACTATATTAAGTATATTCCTTTGAACTCATCTTACCTTTCCTTTTATCTCTCAATTATATTATACAATGTACACATAGAATATGGTCAAAACAAGGTTCCTTATTTTCTCGGTGCATAAACTTAGGACTACATTGTTAAAAGTAAAAAATAGATAAAAACCCCTAATTTAAAATATATAATAATGTAAAAGTAATCATTGATCCAAAAAATTTAAGGAGTTTCAAATATGAAAATAAAATATAAATATAAAAAAAGTGAAGATCTAAACATGCTTATTATATAAAAAACCTTAGAGAGAAGATTGTTTCATGTAAGACCCATTGGGTTCACCAAAATTATGAAGGAAAATAAGCCTTACATATGGGTTAACCTAAGCTGATTAAGTAATTGCAAGAAAATAAGCACAAATCAGCTTAGATTAAATAAGTATAGCCAGGACTAATAATATTATATTTTATAATAGCTAAATAAGGAACATAAATATGGAGAGCAACACTTAGATTTGTTATCAAGAAGTATGGGCTAACGACATAAATAATGGACTTATACCAGTGTGTACTTATAAAATGATGTCTCTTTGTTAAATCAATCTCTTATATTCTACATTGATCTTAGATTCTATCAAGGGTTTAGTCTAGAATTATTAGTTAACAATTAATTCCACTAGACCTCTTCATTAGAGATAGAAATACAACTATGGTTATCATAAGTAATATCATCGATGTTGTTGAAACTAAAGGAAGCATCTACTTCTTTACTTGAATATAAGAAAATATGGGTGACATTACTTGTGACAAAAAAAAATAGTTTATTTTATTGTATATTCTTAACAAAATCAAAATAAAAACTAGAAAATAATTCTTCCAAAATATCCCCATTGGGTAGTCGATTTGAAATGATTCCTTCTATGTCATCATGTGAATCACTACACAATATATTAAAAGGATTGCATAGACTAAAATTATTAGTCTTATGAAACAACTTAAAATCTTGATTAGCTTGGTTACAAAATGAATTCATGCCAATTTGATGAGAAATTTTTAGCATGAGGGATTCATTTGTTTTGATGAGAAACAAGGGAATTGAGATCTCAACTTCCTTAACATCATCCAAGTCAATCACATATGATAGAAACATCAAACATTTCGCACATATCTATAATAGGAGAACCTAAAGATTCCATGTCATGAGGAAATATAGGCATGAAATAACACAATATTCACCTAGAATACCTAGTCCACTCATTTAACTAATCGTAATAGGTTGTAAAGAGACTAAAACCTTCTCATTCTTGTCATCATCTAATTTAAAAGCTATTACACATGATGGTTCACTAGAAACTCATAAACTTAGGGAGGTCATGGCCAAATTATATACATTAGACATAAAAACTGAGGAGAAGCACTAGTGAATTTATGAACTATAGATGTGCATAGTTAATATACAAGCTAACCAAAATATATATGATTCAAATTAAAATTTTGATAAAATAGAGTCAAAAATTTGGAATAAGACCTATGTTTAAATTAAAATTCATTGGGGAACATGCACAATTACATCGTTAAGGAATAAGATTTTAAACAAGAGAAATTTCCTCTTTGAAGGGATCTTCTAGTGGTTTCACCTTGGGAGCCATTGTAATGAATACTATAGTCAAACACACAAGAATTTAGAAAAATACACAAATCAATGGAATTAAGAATCACAAATGAGAACAAGTTTGCTTAACATTTTTTAAAATCTAAAATGCACTTACAAATGAATGAATCTAACAAATTTATATAAAAGAATCTTGGATCTCTTTCCGTGAATGAATTAAGGTGGGAGAAAATATTTATTACCAAGGCAAGGATTCATCAAATAGTGAAGAAACAAACAAGTTACATGCAATATCATTGCACATTATACCCAAACTGCTTAAATGATCTTACAAAATTCTAATGTAGTGAAGATAAAGTTCATATAAGAAAGACATTAAGAAAAATTACGGGGGAGAAAAAATAAGAAGAGAATATTTGAAACTCTCTATCTTGCCAAAAATGGAAACATAACTTGCTTTTAGTATCCGAACAGTAATCGTAAATCATGTAATTCTTGTGCACATATTGAAGTTTTTGCTGCTCACTCGATTGCAATGGCTCTACACTGTACTATGAATTCACAGTGCATATAAAGGAGGCAGAGCATGAGACCTCTACTTTGAAATTTCCATAAGAAGCAACAAAATGAGACTTGCTCTAGTCAATCTTCAATGCACCAACTCTTGTTGCCCAGGCTTGAATATAATATCATTGCTCGATTCTTAGAAGATGCCATTCTCGAATTCTCGTTGTTCTTTAAAGACTGCAACCGGAATTCCATTCATAAAAAACCTGCACAGTGCCATAAATACATATTACAACTACAATGATGATGTTAAAGCTACAAGATCAAGCCAAAGAGGATATTCACTGGTTGATTTGAAGTTGCAGGGGTAATATTAACATTACTTACATAATTTATTGGGGATTGTAGAGCAGGGAGTAAGTGTTGAAGGCTATGGTGGGGTCAAACGGGGGCTTTTGTAAAGTCTTGTCAACAGATGCATTTTGTGCATATCCTGCAATCATGGCATTCCATGAAACCACATTTTTTTTAGGCATTTTGTAAAACAGTTCGCGTGCCCTGCTACTTCCACGTGTTGCATATATGCCTACCAGAGCAGCTGCAACTATCAAAATGTCCATTGATGACAGCTCACGAATTGTTTCAGATGTCTACTGATGATAGCTCGTCAGCTGTCATCAATGGACATCTTGATGTCCTCCTTCCACAACCCAGGCAAATCAAACCATTAAAGGCGATGAATGAGAAAAACCTTATCCGGTTGACTCTCCACAACCCAGGCAAATCAAACCATAGAAGGCGATGGGTGATCTCGCCCTGCATACTCTGCAATGAAGTCGCGCAAAGTTGGTGCTAAACTCGAACTGGCAACCCGTCTCTGCAATTTAGGTATCGTCCACATTGAAAATGAATTGAAAAGTTGACGGTAGGCGGGAGAATATGATGGTGACTGTTCGTTGGGCGGGAGAAAGAATTTTGAAAAAAAAAAAAAAACTTAACCGTGACAGTGATACCTTAGTTATAAGCAGAGAACTTGCCAAGTAAGCTGTGTAAAAAATTGGGAGTGATTTGAAATTTCAACCTAGGATAATTAGAAGCGCGAAGTTAGGGTGCACGACTACTGGACCCTCTCCCCTAAGATAGAAAAGTCAAAAGCCTTAGAGTGTGCTGGTTAAGCCAGCCGGTCAACAAGGAGGTCACCTTCCATAACAAATCCAGTGACAACGTGTCCTCTGCCAAAACTCTCTTCACGTCAGCTTGAAGCTTGTCGTCGAAATTCTTGACGTCTGAATCGTTTTCGTAGGCCGTTTTGTTATCGTTTTCCCAATCAGACTCTTCCCCAACCCTCCCATAACTCCGCTTGCTCAGATCGCTTCCCATATTCTCTCAGACCGCGGGAATAGAATTGGAAATCAGCGTTTTAGAGCTTCTCTTCTGTGACTGAATTTCAAATTTGTGATGACCAATCTACCTACTTCTTCAGGAAATTGGTCTTGGGTAATTTGTTTTGGGAATTGTGTTAAGTTGACTTGACTTTTAAGGTAAGAGTAACAGTACTTAACACTGTTTTTAGTATTATAAGATTTGTTTAAATAATATTCTGACTAATCAATCACCCAATATTCTTAATTTTAATATCAATAATATATTGAACCATTATTATGGGGAGGCTCACCGAACTCATTTTGTTCTCTGTAGTGTCAAACAAGAAATAAAAAATCGCCAGATTCTGCTCACCATTTTTCCCCGCCGTTTTTCACGTTCTGTAGTTGAATTTAAAAGATTTAGAATTTTTAGCCAGTCAATTTAGAAAGTCTCGAGAATTTAACCATTTTAGAGCGTGAATTGACTTTAAACTGACAGAGCTTCCACGAAGAATTGTAAAATGTTTGCTATCCGTCTATTTATTCATCTCCCAAACACCCAACCCAAGTAATCGTACTGCAGCGGAATACTTATACCTATTTTTCCCACTTTTTTTCTAAATTACAAATTAATTTATTATAATTATATGAAAATATAATATATATTTTATATAATACAAATTAAATTATATATATATATATAATTAATAATATAAATTATATTATTATTATTAATATATCTTATATTTTTTAATAAAAATTAGTAAATATAAATATAAAATTATTATAATTAGTAATTAATATATTTTTATATAGTGTAAATTTAAAAAAAAAAAAATTGTTTAACCAACCTTCAAGAGAGAGCAAGATAGAGAGAAGGAAAAAGAAAGAAAGATAGAGTGGGATACAATTCTATTTAGAGAAATGGAACAAGTGAGAGAGAGAAAGAGAGAAGAGAAGAGAGACATTGATAGAGATAAAATCACATATAGAGGGGGATAGAAAGATAAAGAGAAATAGGAGACAAAGATATATAGAGGTAGAGAGATTAAAGGATAAAAGGGAGTGGGAGAGAGGGAGAGATAAGTTATCAAATTCATTTTTAAATTAATATTATATTTAAATATTATTATATATTATACTCTATAATATAAATCATTAAATATAATATATAATATATTTTATGATACAAACTAAATTAACATATAAAGAATCTAATAATTTTATTGATCGAGAGAGGTGATAAAGATGATCCAAAGAGAGGAATAAGGAAATGGAGAGAGAAAAGCGATAGAGAGATAGAGGAAGAGAGAGATTGAGTCTCTACTTCTCTCTCCTCTCTATTTCTTTGCATCCCTCTCCCCCACTCTATATATATATATATATATATCACTTATATACACACACATTCCTTGTTTGTCCCTCCTTATAGATCTATCTCTATATCTATCTTTCTATATTTCCCCTCTCCATCTTTCTGTCCCCTCTATCTCTATCTCTCTCTGTACTTGTATACATCTTTCTCTGTGCTTCCTATCTTTATATTTTATCTATCCCTCTTATATATTATCTCACTTTCATCTCTACCTATCTCTTTGTCCTCTCTATCATTATCTCCCCTCTCCTTCTCACTATCCTTTCATTTCATCTCTATCTTGCTCTCTCTATATTATCTATCTCTATCTCCATACCCCTCACTTCCTCTTTATCTCTATCTCCCTCTCTCTATATGATCCCCCTCCATCTCAAGAGAAAATTATTCGTTCCATAATATCTCAAGATCCTGAGTCAAGATCAAGTATCCCTTCATCTCATTTCATGATCCTAATGCATATTAAAGGATATAACATCCCTCTTAATCACTTTATGATCCTAATCCTCCACAATACCCCATCATCCTTAGAAAATCAATTCATATCAAAGCACAAACTAAATTGGCATCCAAAAGTTTCATCCATCCCTAAGTTATCCATTCCATCATATATTCATCAACCTATCCAAATACATTCATACTTCAGATTCCTTTGATCTTGATTATCCTATCCATATCCTTTATCAAGTATCCATCATCCTCTCTAATCCATCACCCTACCATTTCATCTTTGATCTTGATATAAGTAGGGGAAAAAATTATCCATGTATGCTATGGATAATGTAAACCATTCTTCCTCCATAATCTATATCCTTTATGCACCAAATCCTCTCATCTAAAGAATCTTTTACTATCTTCTATCCATGATTACACTACTTCTAGTATGGGGCATCTTGTTCCTTTATAATTTAATCCTTGGAGATTCCTTCTCCTATCTTCCATCTTTCCACTTATCATGACCTCATAAATTATAAGTATCTACTTACGCTAATAAAGTTTAGTCCATTTTTCCATCTCATGAATAATGAACCTATATCTAACTAGGGAACCATTCCTTGATTTACTAATAGAGTACATATAAGTCATAATAATTTTACTATATTTCACTTATCCATCTATGATTTTTATTGGAATTATAAGTCTAGTTCAAGTAAACATATTTGTACCTACCATGGCTTCATAAGTTATCAATATCTATTATTTCACCTAGCTACCTATCATGTCATAATTTAAATGACCCTATACCTAACTAGGGGCATCTTTTCATTGCCCTAGTCATTGGATTGGATCTATGTCACTATATATTAAGAGTATAATTTACACATGTATACACTACTTATACTTGATACAAACAAAATCAAACTACACATTATGTGAAACATCGAGCTTTCTTAAAATCATAAGCAAAAGATTGCTACTGAACTATGTTTGTTGCTTACATAGAATTTTTCCTAACCTATCTTTATCCACTTGTTATATAATCAATCTAGGACTTAATGGACGAATCTCTCCTATAATAGGTCATCTCTAAAATTGAGCTTTTCTTTGGCAAGATATATGATGGTTGTTGACTTGTTTTGTTAGTTGGTATTTTTCTTTATTGATTTATCTTTTTGTCTCATTCTTATGTTTACTCGAAGCTACCTTGATCTTTCTATATCTTGGTTTGTCTAGAGAAGTTTGGAATGGGCATGTCAATTTTTTGGTATGTTTTGTTTATGGAATGTTTGTATAAAACAACCATGACACATACTTACCTTGTGTGTGATTGGGGTAGCTTCTTGCATAAACAAACATCCTTTGCATACTAAGCTATTCATACCTTTTTTGTACTAGAATTATCATACATGATAAGTCTTACTTCCTCACATATTTCAAAAAAAAATTCATATGTCTAGTATGAACAAGGATAACCCTTCTTGTTTGAAGAGTCAAAGTTCATGCAAGGGATACAACGTCATCATGGTTCTGCATACCTTGGTGTATAATATCCGCTTACTATATCAAAATAAGGATTTATCTTTACATTATTTACAATATAACCAAAGCACAAAGTATCTTTTCCATTTTCATGTTCATCTTACATTTTTTAACCATCCATCTCATTTCCTATTTATAGGATTACTCTAATATTTGATCAATGGTCTAATTTCCATCATTGCATTCACACGTTTCTTGCACACACAAACATAATTCATAACATATATCATCATATCATCTTCATTATTGGAAGACATAAAAACAAAAAAAAATGAATCATATCAATAATGTATGTGCATCATCATCACACTGTTATATCATCATATACAATCATTAGTAAAATATCATAATATAACATTAATTATCATATCACATTATAACATAACATATGCATATCATAAAACTAAAACTTTATAAATATCCATCACATTGCATATATGTACATCATCATCATCATAAGAACATCACAATAAACATGCATATGTGTCACCAACAATCTCATCTCATAAATGTGTGACCAAAATATACAAATGCCATAATACATCATCATATAACCTATACATGGGCTACATAAGCCATAGATATACATACACACACGCATACATACATGCATACATACATACATACATATACCATAAGAAAAAATTATGCATAGTCTACATAATCTAGTCCATGTCTCCTCCACTATGATGTGCTCCCTCCTCAAAAGGGGTAGGTAATGGTGGGTGAGATATTATAGGTGGTTGTGATGGATCTGTTGACCTATTGGTGGCTATGTGGTGGCCCCATAGTGCCCTAGCTAATTGATCTATGTGATCTAAACCTCCTTGATTACCTTTGAGAAATAAATCAAGGTGAACCATTGGGAAAATGTTGTAGGAAAATGGACTCACAATGCAAGAAAAGGGGTCCCTAATCTTGGATTTTTCTCTATAGGGGATGGTTCATTCAAGGAAACCTAGGATCCCAAATTGGATTGATTATCAACACAAAGGTGAGTCAATTCTCAACAAGGGAGGCCTAGGAATATTTCTTAGGCTTTGAAGGGTTCACCATCAAGCAAAGGCTTGGGAAAGACAACTTGATAATTCAACTCACAAAACCTAGTAATGCAAGCCAAATAATGAGTGCAAATGACAAAATTAAGTAACAGAAAGTGAGGACATGTATGTACCTAGGAAGTCTGGAAATGTAATAAGGATTCTTGAAATGCAAAAAAATTGTCAAAATACGCTAGGGATGACTAAGACACCCTTACTATTGTATTAGTCCTGCTATTATTTTTTGGGGAAAACACAGAATCTTCAAATGTCAGAACTGCATCTAAAGGAATCTCTAAAAATACCTCCAAGAGGACTAATATGCCCTTACTATTGTCTTAGTGTTGATCTAAATTTTGGCAATTTTGGAAGATGATCTTGAGGCTCAAGGTCTGCAAATCCTTCTTAGATCTTGAGTCTTGAAACTTCCAAATCTGGCCTATAGGTGACTTTCAGTGAAGATGAAAACTTTGCAATACAACTTTGCAACTTTACAACTTTTCACTTCAAATGATCTTTGATTCTTAAACCTAAATCTACAAACACAAACATACAAGAGAAAAAAAAAACTTATTGATTTGTTAGCAAATGGGGGTTTGCCTTGGTCAAACCCCTTGTTGGTAATTAAACCTTGGAATAAAATGAAATAATGAAGGGAAATGATGAATGAACAAAGTGCTATGTTGCAACTCACTAAACCCTTGTTATGAAATCTGCAAACTTGTGTGAAGTGGCTAGCTTGAATGTAGATCTTGAATGGAGGTAATGCTTGACAAATATTGACTTGAATTGCTTGTTTGAATCAAAACCATGCATCACAAATGTTAGCTCAAAAACACACATGATGCAATCTGAATATCTTTGAAATGATGCTTGAATCTTGATGATGGCCCCAAATGCTTGACGAACTACTCTTGAATGCTCTTGTAAACATAATTAAGCTATTAGGAATGCTCTCACAAATGTCTTATTATGAAAATGGGTGAAAGAACCTTGTATTTATACTAATTCATGCTTAATATCTTGAAATTACACCACACCAAGACGACATACAAATTCATTAATTAAAGGTCTTGCCATGATTTGAAATTAAATCCCAAAAATAACTTGAGGGGCACTAAGACACCCTAGGTGACATCTTAATCCTGAGGCTTGAAACTTGGGGCACAAACTCCAAAAATGAGTCTTTTAAGGTGCCTTTAAAATTAGGGTCCCAAGACCTTTGGATGAAAAAGAATCCCTAGGTGGTGTTTTAATCCAAGTTCAAAAATTAAGGGCACACAACCAAAATCATTAAATTATCATTTGTCCTTCAATGTTTGTCGAGATTAGCCCTAAAAAGATATAATTTATTAGGCTTGTGGATGCAAAATAGGACCAAGTAAGACATAAATAGGGATAAATATAGCAAGGGGGGCCAAACAAGTGTGAAAATGCAAGGGTATCTATTTTCCTACACTACATTTAGCCCCCTCTTTAGTGAGAGGATGAACTTGCTTCAAACTCACACTAAAGTAGCCAACCACACAATCAAGAGGGGTTCAAATGTACGAATACTAGTAAGCCATAACCTGACAAACCAACATAGGCACAAAGGAACACACTTGTGATGATATATGAAGCCATAACTAGATCGCCAGCACACACCATCAAAGATAGAAAAAGGAAAAAAAAGAAAAATGCAATGGAACAAGCTTCAACTAGTCGTCCAACGCGCTATGCACTTTGTCTAAATTGTTTGTCCAAAAAAAGGTTTACAATCGGAACATGTTGTCCACTATGCTGCAAACAAAACGCATGCTCACAAGAGCTAGTGAAGCTAGTTGTTCACTAGGTGAGCCCCAAGGAAGCCATATCAATGCCATACCTCCATGACTTTAATAAGGTTCAAAAATGCAACGCAATAAGAAAGAGGGATGTTCAAAGGGATTTTGCTTAGTTCGTGCAAGGTCTCATCTTAGGAAACATTGTGCTTAACGTCTCCAAGAGAGGAGAAATGTAAGGTCTTGTCTTAAAGGGAACATTGTACTCATGTTTCCAAGAGAGGCAAAGTCAAAGAAATATTATGCTCTCAAAGGAAATCAAACCCAATGACACTACCAAAAAAGGAACGCATCGCAAGAAGAAAGAAAATTGCACAATGAAACATCAGTGTCGATGTATGCCCCCACTTTAAAGTGGTTGCTAACATCATTACTGTGAGCAATTGCTTTAAAGTAGAAGATATTAGAGCTTACTCGGAAATCCCAATGCCAAGTCATATGTTTCCAATAAGCTATATCATGAAAGGGGAAGGGGTTGCCCCCAAAATGTATAACTCAGTACATCACATGTGAGCCAACTTAAGGCATGTCGTGCACATCTAAAGCTTGCTCTTACATATACATGGAAGGTGATCAACTAGCAAAAAGAGACAACGATAAGTGACATATGAGGATAAGGTTACCTAATCCATTTCCCCCACTTAGTGTAGGACAAGGTGAGCCAAAATTATTGACGAGAAACATGCTAGAGTGAAAATCAATATCAATTAGGGGAATTCAGTAACCCCACATAACCTATCATTCATCCACCCGCACAGCAACCACAAGTTCAAAACAAACCCATGCTTATCTTAGAACCACCTAAAATGAAACTCGATGATATTTTGCAATAACTGACTTATAATACCATTGCTCATATTGTGGACAAAGATTTTGGCACCCTAATGCTCTCACATTTCTAGGGTTTTTCACCTAAAAGGAGAGAGATGGGCCAAAATGGGCAATGTCCTCATTCAAGATTAATCTAAAGAGGGATGCAATGTATCTAATTATGATGTTTAGATGTAATAAACTGAAGAAAGATCTATAGATTATTAATGAAGAATATAAGAAATGCAAAGTGTTGGAAAACATATTGTGATATGCAAACATGTGATAATGACCTGGAAATGCAAACAAAACTAAATAGAAAGTTATGAAACAAATTTTGTGCATCTGGAGGTTCAAAAAGGATAGCATGAAGGTCTAGAATCCTGAAAAAACTATTACAGAAGTCACCTGGGACACTTGTGCCAATTTGGGCGACTTAGTCCTAGATCTGGAAAAACTGGTCTAGAACCCATTTCGGCTAAATGGGTATCCAAATCTACAAAAACCTCTGAAAAACAAGTTCACTGGGACTAATTTTCCACAATTGGTGACTTAGTTCACTTCTGAATTTCTAAAAATTTGGAAGTGGAAACAGAAGCCCTTGGTTTGCACTTCAGTTCCTCATAGGTGTCTGCTTCTGAAACTCTAATTTTTGGGCCTAAAAGTGACTTTTTGTTGATATTTTGGCTTTGCAAGCAAGGTGGGGTATTTAACAGATCTTCAATGATCTCATAACCCTTAAAGTGTTTAAATCTGCTAACACATATAATAGAAGAGAAAGAAATGGTAAATGTTAGGGCATTGGGGTTTGCCTTGGTCAAACCCCTTTTTAGGTAATTAAACCAAAATGATGAAACAAAGTAATGAAACATGCAACAATGAAATAAAAACCTTTCCTTAATGATTGATCTTGAATTTTTGCAGCAATGGATGTTGATTCAACCTTTGAATGCCTTAGAGAGCTATCTTGATGTCCTAGCTTGCTTGAGAAGAATTATGAAAGAAAGAGGAGTGAATGAATTAGGTCAAATGAGAGGGAAAACCCTATATTTATACACAATTATGCCCTCTTTCTCGAAAATACCTCATCACAGGCTGACCTTAGGTCTTAAGGGATAAAAACCCGAAAGAAATTTAAATTTGTTTTCTTTTTTAGCCAAATGGGACTAAGCTGCCACCAATGGTGACTTAGTCCACTTGGGAATTTTTAAGTGGATGTCGAGAATTGTGATAATCTAAATAATGTTTATCAGGTTCTTCTTCAACAAGACACTTAAGCAAGGCATGTAAGTGTATAAAGGGGCCATTTAAAGCATAAGAAAGGTGTAAATATTGATGACAAGCCTAGGAAAGTGTGAAATTTTGTTACAAGGCTTTACAACACTTTGAAATAGGTCTTGGTAAGGTTATTTAGGTGAATTATGATATTATGGTCTTAGAAAAGTGTGAAGATGTGTTACAACACCTTTACAAGACATCAATAAATGCATTTTATTCAATTTGCAAGGGCCCGAGACCTAATGTGGATGTGTAAAACACCTCACAACACCAAATAAAGGCCTCATTAAGTCCAATTTGTCATCAATTATTCCCATGTCAAGCAAAGTATACACTTTTTGGCGACACACATATATATAACAAAGTGTATACAATCAAGGTCAGCATTGAGCCTGAAAGTTGTTGGCATGTTGAGAAAGAAAAAGATAAACATATTGAAGAAGTCACAAAACTATTGGAAGATGCTTCAAGTTCCTTTTATCTCATACCTACATTCATGGGCGAATACAAGATCATAACAAAAGAGTCTGAAAAGGGAAAAGAAAAAGTAGTAATGTCAACACAAAATTCAAAAGCATCCACTTCAACCACCTTATAAGAAAAGACAACATACATGAAAAGCTTTGATGAAGTTGATTATGACCAACCACCAAATACAAAAGAAATACAAAAACTCTATGGAATAGGTTATGGGTGATCCCACAATAGTGGTTTACAATTTTTGGCCAAACTAGACACTAAAATTATTATTTTTAACTAAATCTTCACATTTGAGCACCTATAGCGGCTAAACAGTGAGGAATTTGAAGATGATGCTAACTAGAGTCTCATCACATTTTTTTTGTAGATTCTAAGAATATTTTTTCCAAATTTTTTGGAATCAAATTGCACTTGTTTTTCCATCTCCCACAAAAATTGGGTTTTTTTAGAAAATAGAATCTTTAAAAAGTGACATACACCATATAACGCATAACTTTTTTCCATGAAGGATAAAATTCTAATTCTTTTGAATTTAGATTTGTAACTTTGATATCTAGTGCTTCCACTTGGTTAGATAGTTTTTTATTGAATATTTTTTCTTTAATCAAGTTTCAAAGTCAAACCTATTACAATTCAGACATAGTGCAACTGTATAACGCATAATTCTTTTTTTGTATATATCGCAATTTATTTTTTATTGTTGGATCATAGACTTGAATATCTGGTGCACTCATGTTTTTCAAAAAAAATTAATAATCTGCTATTTTTCCACATGTGTAGAACAGAGACCTTCATTTTCAATTAAAAACCTATGTTTAATAATACTAAAAAAACAAATACATAATAAAACCAAAACATATTAAAATTATATTCGTTGGATAGCTCATTTTGAGGACTACCTGATTCCAATTGGGTTTGTAAAGACTCCTCCATTTTCATCCTCAACTCAAGCTTTGATGCGTAAAAATTTAGGTTTTCAAAGTGTCTGAGGGGGAGAATGAGGGCAAAGGGGGTTTTCAGTCGAACCCATAGGGGTTTACTCAAACCCCTAGGGGTTCAATCAAACTTGGGTTCGGTCAAACCAAGGTTCAGCTAAACCCCCTTCCCAAAAGAGGTTTTCAAAAAAAAAATGTTCATTCATGCATTAATTTGGTTTGCTTGAACCCTGGTTTGACTAAACACTTTTTTGGTTCATTTTTTTCCATGGGCTCATTTTTTGTGATTTTTCCTTCATCAAATTGTAAACCACTATTGTGGCTTCACCCTTATGAACATATGAAACAACTTGGTTATAGTGGAAAAGAATGTGGTGCTAGAGAACAAGGAATATGTGTCCCTATAGAGCCTACCATGCAAGAAACAACTAGGGGTCTTGGTTATTGTCCTTAGAAAGAAAAAAAACATCAACAAAGCCTTCACTCAATATCAACACTCTTACAAAATATTCCTCCAAGATAACTAAATAACTTTGGTGAATCTTGAACTGATAGATACAACATGTGGGAACATTTCATTAGATAGGAATCAAGTCGATTCTTTGTCTACACATTATAATCAATAACAATAGTTGCTACTCCTTGCCTTGTGATAGTTTTCAGACCATAGTACACTCACTATTTCATGTTTTACATTCATTAAAAATCATTTCCTTTTTGCAAGGAGCAGCATATCATCATCCATCCTCAGCTCATCCTTGTCCCGCACTAAGTGAGGGTAAGGGTTTTAGGTAGCTTTATTCTCGTATGCCACTTGTTGTTATCTCTTTTGGATAGTTGACAGCCTTCCATGTATATGTAAGAGAAATCTTGGGATGTGGATGACATGCCTTAAATTGGTTGGCATATGACATACTTTTCTTTCTAAGTTTAGCATTGGATTTTGGGGCAACCCTTCCTTTTTCATGGTGTAGCTTTATTTCGGAAACATATGACTTGGCATAGGGTTTTCCGAGGAAAGCTCTCATGTCTTAGGAGAAAACATTGGCTACTTTAAAGTAATTTCTCACATCAATGGTGCAACTGTTTTAAAGTGGGGGCATACATCAATGACATATTTTTGACAAAATTTTATGGCATGATTTTTCTTTTTTCTTGTGGCGTGTCCTCTTCTTGGAGGTGTCATTAGGTTTGATGTCATCCAAGATTCTACAATCTACTGTCATGGCATGATGCAAATGAGGCATCCCATGAGTAATGATTTGACACCTTGACTTGTCCTATCTTGGAGATATTAAGCATAATGCTCCCTAAGAAGAAGACTTTAACATGAACGAAGCAAAATTCCCATTAACAAAATTTTACATTACAAAAGCATTACATTGTGGTGTCTTATCGAAGTTTCCAGGAGGATAACTTCAGTATGGTATGAGAGGCTATTATGATTCCATCATTTTCCACTTCACTGGGATAACTCATCTAGTGGACAGACTGAGGTTTCACTACCCTAGAGTGAGCAGTGCATGTTATGGACAAACAACCCCATTCCACATCATGTTGGAATGGTTGTGCTTGATCCTTTGTTTTTCTTTATTTTTCTTGGCCTTTGATAGGGTATGATCATGTATCTTTTTTATTGTTGCATATTTATGTGTCTTGAATGTCTACTTTAGTGTGAGTTTAACATGGGGCCATCCTCTCACTAAAGTGGGGGAAAAATGTAGTAACAGAAAAAATATCATTTTTCCTTACATGATTTTGGAATAATTAACATTGAACTAACATATTTTTTTCTAGGTTTAATGTCGTAATGAGTTGTAACACATTCACATTGATCAAGGGACCTTTTTAGCAAAATGTACTTAAATTGTACCTTATTTATGGTGTTGTAAAGTGGTGTAACACACTTTCACACCTATCTAGGGTGGTATCAATTAATGGTGGTTAATTGAGCTTAATTGGCCCCTTTAAGTCAAATTCAAGCCCTATTTTCAAGGGTCTATCCCAAAATCCAATAATGATATTGTATGACATTTAATTTGGAAATTTTGGTGTCCTAAAAAATGTTGCTAGGACTCATTTTCCTTTATTGGAAAATGAGTCTTCTCCAAATAGGACACCCATTTCTATACATTTTTGAGGTTTAGTTTTCATGTTATTTCACCCCCTAAAGCTTGGTCCTATAAATTGTGCTAAGACCCATTTTCATTTAGTGGCAAATGAGTCCTCCGAACTTAGGTGGTGTACGAGCACCTGTTTGATCACATGCCTCCATGAGGCCAAAATTGTAATAAGTATTTAAAAGCTCCTAAGGATCATTAAATAGGGTCTTTCAAGACCATTTTAATCATTTGATAGGAAATAGGATAAGTTATTCAAAAGGTGGAAAAAAAAACAAACCTTGTAAACCTTGTTGACAAGGTAAAAGAGAGAAATTAAGTAAATAATAAGTTAATTAGTTATATGGAGGTTAGAATCAGTTGTAGGAATTTGTTATGACTTAGTTTGGTTTGCAAGGCATAAATAAGCCTCTCACAGGTCAAGGCAACAGAAGAACTTGATTTGTAAAGGAAGAAAATCAATGAAATTCTATTTTTTATCAGAAAACACTATAAAAATGTGGTAAATTGCTCCTGTACCGCCATGTACAGCCTGATACTGAAAGGGAAAGAATTGGAGAAGTGGTACTGTGTTTCTACTTTAATTTTCACTTAGTCTTGTATGATTTTATGAAGAATTAAAGAAGTTATGATAATTTTTGTGAACACGGTAAAAAACCCTCATTAGGGCAACAGTGTGATTTGAAAATTGTGTTTCTCATTGAATATCTGATAAAATCCTCTGTAATTTGGTGAAATTATCCTATTATGCATCTAATTTCATATTATAAAGGTTTTAATTCATGAGGGAGAGGCTTCAATGGGGAATAATTGTTACAAAGTTTGAAATATGTGTCTCAGACTAAGAAAAGATAGAGTTTGAGAGGTTTGTAGTTAGGGTTTGTCAAGCCAAGCATGGGCATTAACTTTTTATGCAATAATGATCACGAGAAAGTCTACAGACACATGTTTGAGGCACTAGAATAGTTAGTTGGTGTGTCGAAGCATGATATTCAATAAACCCTATTTGGCATGAAGGCCTAATTAGGTCTAACATAGTTTGAGATTGACAGTGAACTTTGTTTATTCTATGTTTTGTTATTGAATTGAACATCCTACCTTGGTATAGTTTTTGAAAAAGTTGTGGAGCATGTTTTGGAGGCCTTGTTAGATAGAACTTGGTGAAGCCTTAAACGCATGTGTCCTCTTGTCTACTGCTATGTTCTGATAGTCAAAATTGAGTTAAGCTTGGAGGTTTGGATGGGTACTTTGAAGAAATAACCTGAGTATGGTATGTAGATGGTTTCTATTAGTTTTGTTAGAAAATCAAGATCACCTGCATGCAAGATGGATACCTGTCACATGCAAAAGATATGAAGAACCAAAGAAGATGTTATGTAAACCTCAAAGTTTAAAATGTATTAAGAGAATCAAGTATTACAAAGAGATCAATCCTTATGAAGGAGATCAAGAAACCCTAAAAGGGAAACCCTAAATGAAACCCTAGTGTGCACACTTAATAATTAATAATTAATTAATTATTAATGTGCCTAAGTTTAGCTTAAGTAACAAAGAGGAATAAGTGACTTAATTAATTAATCAATATGATATAATTAATTAAGCATAATAACTTATTACTCTAACACCCCCCCTTAAGATGAACTTAGGAAGAAGCTAAAACACTAGAATAAGATGCATGAAAGCAAATATGGGTCCCGACAACTAGGCCTGATCAGGTACCCATTTACAAATGCAAGAATGGAGTAGAGAAGGAAAAACCCAGTGGGACAAAACCCCCCCTACAATGAGATGTCATGCTACAAAGAAGCACTAGAAGAACTCTGTAGAGTAACATTGGAACCTGATACTGGCAAACAAGGGAAGATCCTTCTGTCTACTACTAAAACCAGATGAGATTCACCGATTGACTCAAGGAATCATGATAAAGCAACATCAGACCTAATGCTATGGAACACTCGAAAACTCCAAACGGGAACAACACTGGAATCTATGAAGCAGCAAGCAATTATTTAATGATGTATTACTGAAAACGAAATGCAAAGATGCAAGATGCACTCTCCCAACTACCAAAACATCCAAGTATTTATTTTAATAAATTTAATTTTATCTGAAATAATAAGGAGTTAATATTAAATTCTCTCAATTTTATTTTATTTATTATTTTTTAAATAATTTAAAATATAGTTAATCTTTAAAACTAATTTACATGACATTGCATTTTAAAATAAACTACATAAAAAAATTCTATTTTATTCTACATAGTAATATGATTTTTTTATTATGAGTGATCTAACATTTTACTTATTCTAATTTTGATTTTATTTTATCTTTATAACATAAGAAATTCCAAGAAAAGTTGATAGAGAAATATTTGTATCTAGAAGGTATGGTACAAAAATAAATTTAACCACACAAAATTTGAATGTAATATCTAATGTATATCTCTAAGCTGAGACTTTTTGTTTCATCAATTCTGGGTTAAAACATAGTCGTCAACCACATACCGATCATATTGCCACTTTTTGGCCCATCATGATCCTTCACATATGCTTTTTCCATTTAGGGTTTATAGACTAGGTTTGTAAAACTTGTATGAGCTTTACAACTTGACGTCCTATTAGCAATACTATTGTAAGACAAAGTTGGAGGCTTATGTCATCCTGCGATATCTCACTCACCGTGGATCTTGGGTTATCTAACTCTCTTTCTAATGGTGTTGATAATCAACCCTCCATGGCTCATAGTCTGCATACTTCATTTCCCATGAATTCACCACATGTTCAAATCTCACAAGATGACACATTTGAAAACTTACAAATCCCATATCCTTAGTGAATGCATAGACATTAGCATGGTTCCCATTATACAAAATCTAAGAAAAGTGCTTAAAACTGGAAATAGAACACAAATTGTTTATAGCCCTAGTTACTTCTTTCATACATATTGGAATATGCAAGACAATAATGATACAAAGAATGATGTGATAAATTTTGACATAGTTAATGACAACATGAACACTATTGAACAATCTCCTATAGATACAATGGGAGGATTTATCAAAGCTAGACCTCATAAGAGCTTGACTAAAAAATAGGTCTTGAGATTGCTTTCTCACAAAAGACATACTTAAATGTGCACCTAATGGTCCTCTTTACATAGTCGGTTGAATCAATAACAATCCCACTAATGGGGTATTAATTGATCCTATCTGTGGAGAGAATGTGATTATGGAATAATTTCTATATGTTCATAAATTATATCAAGATACATATGATAAATCAGAAGCATGGATTAAGATGCATAATGGTTTTGCTTGTCCTACGATGAGCTTGATAGATCTCTCTTTAAAAGTTAGACCAAAAACATTAATTGTCTCATTTACCATCATCCTACAGCAAAACCAATTTCTTGTGAAGCTATGTTATATATCCATGGTTTTGATCTATGTTGGTTTGAGCTTTCTTTCCCTATCTAGAGCATTTTTTGTTTTTTGTGTTATTTGGGGTTTATTGTAATTTCCATTCAATTAGGCACAAATTTTACTACACACAGTTTCATCCACAAAGTGCATATTCATCAATTTACTCTCATTAGGTAGTCTTAAACCTCTTAATTTCAGACTATATAAAGTGTCTCTTAACAAATATAAAGTGGCTTATGAAGCAATTACAAATAGTGCAAGGGCTAGGGGCCACTCTTTCTATACTTTCAAAAAAAAAATAAGAAAAAAAATCTCTTTCAATATTAAAAAATATACATCCTTAACAATGAGACTCTTTTTGAATGCCTTAATCTTTCATTAATTGAAAATTTAAAGGATTCATAAATATTTGATCTCAAGAACACACAACCCACTCCAAATAATCAAATCCTCCTTCCAAACACGTCTCTTTCAAAATTTTCAAGAATAATTTGTATACTTTAATAATATGCTTTCTTTCAATCTTAAAAGTTGCATGTCTTCAACAATGAGATTATTTTTAATGTATAAGAAAAAAAAATCATAAAAGCACTTAAAAAAAATAGAAAAACATGAACACCTTATTTTTTTACAAACTAATAATTCAAAAGTTTAATGATCTTAGAAATACACCAAACTATTTCAAATAATTTATTCCTAATATTCTTAATTTTAATATCAATAATATATTTAACCATTATTATGCGGAGGCTCACCGAACTCATTTTGTTCTCTGTAGTCTCAAACAAGAAATACAAAATCGCCAGATTCTGCTCACCAGTTTTCCCCGCCGTCTTTCACGTTCTGTAGTTGAATTTAAAAGATTTCGAATTTTAGCCGGTCAATTTAGAAAGTCTCGAGAATTTGACCATTTTAGAGCGTGAATTGACTTTAAACTGACGGAGCTTCCACGAAGAATTGTAAAATGTTTGCTATCCGTCTATTTATTCATCTCCCAAACACCCAACCCAAGCAATCGTACTGCGAAGTCTTGGGGTTTCATGTTACGTAATCCCAAAAATTCTGCAGCGGAATACTTCTACCTATTTTTCGCCCTTTTTTTTAAATTACAAATTAATTTATTATAATTATATGAAAATATAATATATATTTTATATAATACAAATTAAATTATATATTTAAAATGTTAAATATAAATATAAAATTAATAATATAAATCATATTATTATTATTATTATATCTTATATTTTTTAATAAAAATTAGTAAATATAAATATAAAATTATTATAATTAGTAATTAATATATTTTTATATAGTGCAAATTAAAATAACATAAAAAAAAAAATTGTTTAACCAACCTTCAAGAGAGAGCAAGATAGAGAGAAGGAAAAAGAAAGAAAGATAGAGTGGGAGACAATTCTATTTAGAGAAATAGAACAAGTGAGAGAGAGAAAGAGAGAAGAGAAGAGAGACATTGATAGAGATAAAATCACATATAGAGGGGGATAGAAAGATAAAGAGAAATAGGAGACAAAGATATATAGAGGTAGAGAGATTAAAGGATAAAAGGGAGTGGGAGAGAGGGAGAGATAAGTTATCAAATTCATTTTTAAATTAATATTATATTTAAATATTATTATATATTATACTCTATAATATAAATCATTAAATATAATATATAATATATTTTATGATACAAAGTAAATTAACATATAAAGAATCTAATAATTTTATTGATCGAGAGAGGTGATAAAGATGATCCAAAGAGAGGAATAAGGAAATGGAGAGAGAAAAGCGATAGAGAGATAGAGGAAGAGAGAGATTGCATCTCTACTTCTCTCTCCTCTCTATTTCTTTGCATCCCTCTCCCCCACTCTCTATCTATTTATATATATATATATCTATCTCTCTATCTCTCTCACTTATATACACACACATTCCTTGTTTGTCCCTCCTTATAGATCTATCTCTATATCTATCTTTCTATATTTCCCCTCTCCTTCTTTTTGTCCCCTCTATCTCTATCTCTCTCTATTACTTGTATATGTCTATCTTTCTCTATTATTTCCTATCTTTATATTTTTATCTATCCCTCTTTATATATTTATCTCTTTCATCTCTACCTATCTCTTTGTCCTCTCTATCATTATCTCCCCCTCTCCTTCTATCCATATCCCTTTCCATTTTCATCTCTATCTTCCTCTCTCTATATTATCTATCTCTATCTCCATACCCCTCACTTCCTCTTTATCTCTATCTCCCTCTCTCTATATGATCCCCCTCCATCTCAAGAGAAAATTATTCGTTCCATAATATCTCAAGATCCTCTCCCAAGTCAAGATCAAAGTATCCCTTCATCTCCATTTCATGATCCTAATGCATATTAAGATACTAACATCCCTCTTAATCCTCTGTATGATCCTAATCCTCCACAATACCCCATCATCCTTAGAAAATCAATTCATATCAAAGCACAAACTAAATTGGCATCCAAAAGTTTCATCCATCCCTACTTGTTATCCATTCCATCATATATTCATCAACCTATCCAAATACATTCATACTTCAGATTCCTTTGATCTTGATTATCCTATCCATATCCTTTATCAAGTATCCATCATCCTCTCTAATCCATCACCCTACCATTTCATCTTTGATCTTGATATAAGTAGGGGAAAAAAATATCCATGTATGCTATGGATAATGTAAACCCTTCTTCCTCCATAATCTATATCCTTTATGCACCAAATCCTCTCATCTAAAGAATCTTTTACTATCTTCTATCCATGATTACACTACTTCTAGTATGGGGCATCTTGTTCCTTTGTAATTTAATCCTTGGAGATTCCTTCTCCTATCTTCCATCTTTCCACTTATCATGGCCTCATAAATTATAAGAATCTACTTACGATAATAAAGTTTAGTCCATTTTTCCATCTCATGAATAATGAACCTATATCTAACTAGGGAACCATTCCTTGATTTACTAATACAGTACATATAAGTCATAATAATTTTACTATATTCCACTTATCCATCTATGATTTTTATTGGAATTATAAGTATAGTTCAAGTAAACATATTTGTACCTACCATGGCTTCATAAGTTATCAATAACTATTATTTCACCTAGCTACCTATCATATCATAATTTAAATGATCCTATACCTAACTAGGGGCATCTTTTCATTGCCCTAGTCATTGGATTGGATCTATGTCACTATATATTAAGAGTATAATTTACACATGTATACACTACTTATATACATGATACAAACAAAATCAAACTACACATTATGTGAAACATCGAGCTTTCTTAAAATCATAAGCAAAAGATTGCTACTGAAATATGTTTGTTGCTTACATAGAATTTTTCCTAACCTGTCTTTATCCACTTGTTATATAATCAATCTAGGACTTAATGGATGTATCTTTCCTATAATAGGTCATCTCTAAAATTGAGCTTCTCTTTGGCAAGATATATGATGGTTGTTGACTTGTTTTGTTAGTTGGTATTTTTCTTTATTGATTTATCTTTTTGCCTCATTCTTATGTTTAGTCGAAGCTACCTTGATCTTTCTATATCTTGGTTTGTCTAGAGAAGTTTGGAATGGGCATGTCAATTTTTTTGTATGTTTTTTTTATGGAATGTTTGTATAAAACAACCATGACACATACTTACCTTGTGTGTGATTGGGGTAGCTTCTTGCATAAACAAACATCCTTTGCATACTAAGCTATTCATACCTTTTTTGTACTAGAATTATCATACATGATAAGTCTTACTTCCTCACATATTTCAACAAAGTTTTCATATGTCTAGTATGAACAAGGATAACCCTTCTTGTTTGAAGAGTCAAAGTTCATGCAAGGGATACAACGTCATCATGGTTCTGCATACCTTGGTGTATAATATCCACTTACTATATCAAAATAAGGATTTCTCTTTACATTATTTACAATATAACCAAAGGACAAAGTATCTTTTCCATTTTCATGTTCATCTTACATTTTTTAACCATCCATCTCATTTCCTATTTATAGGATTACTCTAATATTTGATCAATGGTCTAATTTCCATCATTGCATTCACACGTTTCTTGCACACACAAACATAATTCATAACATATATCATCATATCATCTTCATTATTGGAAGACATAAAAACAAAAAAAAATGAATCATATCAATAATGTATGTGCATCATCATCACACTGTTATATCATCATATACAATCATTAGTAAAATATCATAATATAACATTAAAGCATCATAACATCACATTATAACATAACATATGCATATCATAAAACTAAAACTTTATAAATATCCATCGCATTGCATATATGTACGTCATCATCATCATAAGAACATCACAATAAACATGCATATGTGTCACCAACAATCTCATCTCATAAATGTGTGACCAAAATATACAAATGTCATAATACATCATCATATAACCTATACATGGGCTACATAAGCCATAGATATACATACACACACGCATACATACATACATATACCATAAGAAAAAATTATGCATAGTCTACATAATCTAGTCTATGTCTCCTCCACTATGGTGTGCTCCCTCCTCAAAAGGGGTAGGTGATGGTGGGTGAGATATTATAGGTGGTTGTGATGGACCTGTTGACCTATTGGTGGCTATGTGGTGGCCCCATAGTGCCCTAGCTAATTGATCTATGTGATCTAAACCTCCTTGATTACCTTTGAGAAATAAATCAAGGTGAACCATTGGGAAAATGTTGTAGGAAAATGGACTCACAATGCAAGAAAAGGGGTCCCTAATCTTGGATTTTTCTCTATAGGGGATGGTTCATTCAAGGAAACCTAGGATCCCAAATTGGATTGATTATCAACACAAAGGTGAGTCAATTCTCAACAAGGGAGGCCTAGGAATATTTCTTAGGCTTTGAAGGGTTCACCACCAAGCAAAGGCTTGGGAAAGACAACTTGATAATTCAACTCACAAAACCTAGTAATGCAAGCCAAATAATGAGTGCAAATGACAAAATTAAGTAACAGAAAGTGAGGACATGTATGTACCTGGGAAGTCTGGAAATGTAATAAGGATTCTTGAAATGCAAAAAAATTGTCAAAATACGCTAGGGATGACTAAGACACCCTTACTATGTATTAGTCCTACTATTATTTTTCGGGGCAAACACAGAATCTTCAAATGTTAGAACTGCATCTAAAGGAATCTCTAAAAATACCTCCAAGAGGACTAAGATGCCCTTAGTATTGTCTTAGTGTTGATCTAAATTTTGGAAATTTTGGAAGATGATCTTGAGGCTCAAGGTCTGCAAATCCTTCTTAGATCTCAGGTCTTGAAACTTCCAATTCTGGCCTGTAGGTGACTTTCAGTGAAGATGAAAACTTTGCAATACAACTTTGCAAATTTACAACTTTTCACTTCAACATGTGATAATGACCTAGAAATCCAAACAAAACTAAATAGAAAGTTATGAAACAAATTTTGTGCATCTGGAGGTTCAAAAAGGATAGCATGAAGGTCTAGAATCCTGAAAAAACTATTACAGAAGTCACCTGGGACACTTGTGCCAATTTGGGCGACTTAGTCCTAGATCTGGAAAAACTGGTCTAGAACCCATTTCGGCTAAATGGGTATCCAAATCTACAAAAACCTCTGAAAACAAGTTGAGTGGGACTAATTTTCCACTATTGGTGACTTAGTTCACTTCTGAATTTCTAAAAATTTGGAAGTGGAAACAGAAGCCCTTGGTTTGCACTTTGGTTCCTCATAGGTGTCTGCTTCTAAAACTCTAATTTTTGGGCCTAAAAGTGACTTTTTGTTGATATTTTGGCTTTGCAAGCAAGGTGGGGTCTTTAACAAATCTTCAATGATCTCCAAACCCTTAAAGTGTTTAAATCTGCAAACACATATAATAGAAGAGAAAGAAATGGTAAATGTTAGGGCATTGGGGTTTGCCTTGGTCAAACCCCTTTTTAGGTAATTAAACCAAAATGATGAAACAAAGTAATGAAACATGCAGCAATGAAATAAAAACCTTGCCTTAATGATTGATCTTGAATTTTTGAAGCAATGGATGTTGATTCAACCTTTGAATGCCTTAGAGAGCTATCTTGATGTCCTAGCTTGCTTGAGAAGAATTATGAAAGAAAGAGGAGTGAATGAATTAGGTCAAATGAGAGGGAAAACCCTATATTTATACACAATTATGCCCTCATTCTCAAAAATACCTCATCACAGGCTGAACTTAGGTCTTAAGGAATAAAAACCCGAAAGAGATTTAAATTTGTTTTGTTTTTTAGCCAAATGGGACTAAGCTGCCACCAATGGTGACTTAGTCCACTTGGGAATTTTTAAGTGGATGTCGGGAATTGTGATAATCTAAATAATGTTTATCAGGTTCTTCTTCAACAAGACACTTAAGTAAGGCATGTAAGTGTATAAAGGGGCCATTTAAAGCATAAGAAAGATATAAATATTGATGACAAGCCTAGGAAAGTGTGAAATTTTGTTACAAGGCTTTACAACACTTTGAAATAGGTCTTGGTAAGGTTATTTAGGTGAATTATGATATTAGGTCTTAGAAAAGTGTGAAGATGTGTTACAACACCTTTACAAGACATCAATAAATGCATTTTATTCAATTTGCAAAGGCCCGAGACCTAATGTGGATGTGTAAAACACCTCACAACACCAAATAAAGGCCTCATTAAGTCCAATTTGTCATCAATTATTCCCATGTCAAGCAAAGTATACACTTTTTGGTGACACACATATATATAACAAAGTGTATACAATCAAGGTCAGCATTGAGCCTGAAAGTTGTTGGCATGTTGAGAAAGAAAAAGATAAACATATTGAAGAAGTCACAAAACTATTGGAAGATGCTTCAAGTTCCTTTTATCTCATACCTACATTCATGGGTGAATACAAGATCATAACAAAAGAGTCTGAAAAGGGAAAAGAAAAAGTAGTAATGTCAACACAAAATTCAAAAGCATCCACTTCAACCACCTTATAAGAAAAGACAACATACATGAAAAGCTTTGATGAAGTTGATTATGACCAACCACCAAATACAAAAGAAATACAAAAACTCTATGGAATAGGTTATGGGTGATCCCACAATAGTGGTTTACAATTTTTGGCCAAACTAGACACTAAAATTATTATTTTTAACTAAATCTTCACATTTGAGCACCTATAGCGGCTAAACAGTGAGGAATTTGAAGATGATGCTAACTAGAGTCTCGTCACATTTTGTTTGTAGATTCTAAGAATATTTTTTCCAAATTTTTTGGAATCAAATTGCACTTGTTTTTCCATCTCCCACAAAAATTGGGTTTTTTTAGAAAATAGCATCTTTAAAAAGTGACGTACACCGTATAACGCATAACTTTTTTCCATGAAGGATAAAATTCTAATTCTTTTGAATTTAGATTTGTAACTTTGATATCTAGTGCTTCCACTTGGTTAGATAGTTTTTTATTGAATATTTTTTCTTTAATCAAGTTTCAAAGTCAAACCTATTACAATTCAGACATAGTGCAACTGTATAACGCGTAATTCTTTTTTGTATATATCACAATTTATTTTTTCTTGTTGGATCATAGACTTCAATATCTGGTGCACTCATGTTTTTCAAAAAAAAATTAATAATCTGCTATTTTTCCACATGTGTAGAACAGAGACTTTCATTTTCAATTAAAAACCTATGTTTAATAATACTAAAAAAGAAAATACATAATAAAACCAAAACATATTAAAATTATATTTTTTGGATAGCTCGTTCCGAGGACTACCTGATTCCAATTGGGTTTGTAAAGACTCCTCCATTTTCATCCTCAACTCAAGCTTTAATGCGTAAAAATTTAGGTTTTCAAAGTGCCTGAGGGGGAGAATGAGGGAAAAGGGGGTTTTCAGTCAAACCCATAGGGGTTCGCTCAAACCCCTAGGGGTTCAATCAAACCAAGGTTCGGTCAAACCAAGGTTCGGCCGAACCCCCTTCCCAAAAGAGGTTTTCAAAAAAAAATGTTCATTCATGCATTAATTTGGTTTGCTTGAACCCTGGTTTGACTAAACGCTTTTTTTGTTCGTTCGAACCCCCAAAATCAATTTTTTTTCCATGGGCTCATTTTTTGTGATTTTTCCTTCATCAGATTGTAAACCACTATTGTGGCTTAACCCTTATGAACATATGAAACAACTTGGTTATAGTGGAAAAGAATGTGGTGCTAGAGAACAAGGAATATGTGTCCCTATAGAGCCTACCATGCAAGAAACAACTAGGGGTCTTGGTTATTGTCCTTAGAAAGAAAAAAACATCAACAAAGCCTTCACTCAATATTAACACTCTTACAAAATATTCCTCCAAGATAACTAAATAACTTTGGTGAATCTTGAACTGATAGATACTACATGTTGGAACATTTCATTATATAGGAATCAAGTCGATTCTTTGTCTACACATTATAATCAATAACAATAGTTGCTACTCCTTGCCATATGATAGTTGTCAGATCATAGTACACTCACTATTTCATGTTTTACATTCATTAAAAATCATTTCCTTTTTGCAAGGAGCAGCATATCATCATCCATCCTCAGCTCATCCTTGTCCTGCACTAAGTGAGGGTAAGGGTTTTAGGTAGCTTTATTCTCGTATGTCACTTGTTATCTCTTTTGGATAGTTGGCAGCCTTCCATGTATATGTAAGAGAAAGCTTGGGATGTGGATGACATGCCTTAAATTGGTTGGCATATGACATACTTTGCTTTCTAAGTTTAGCATTGGATTTTGGGGCAACCCTTCCTTTTCATTTGGATAACTCACCTAGTGGACAGACTGAGGTTTCACTACCCCAGAGTGAGCAGTGCATGTTATGGACAAACAACCCCATTCCACATCATGTTGGAATGGTTGTGCTTGTTCCTTTGTTTTTCTTTATTTTTCTTGGCCTTTAATAGGGTATGATCATGTATCTTTTTTATTGTTGCATATTTATGTGTCTTGAATGTCTACTTTAGTGTGAGTTTAACATTGGGCCATCCTCTCACTAAAGTGGGGGAAAAATGTAGTAACAGAAAAAATATCATTTTTCCTTACTTGATTTTGGAATAATTAACATTGAACTAACATATTTTTTTCTAGGTTTAATGTTTTAATGAGTTGTAACACATTCACATTGATCAAGGGACCTTTTTAGCAAAATGTACTTAAATTGTACCTTATTTATGGTGTTGTAAAGTGGTGTAACACACTTTCACACCTATCTATGGTGGTATCAATTAATGGTGGTTAATTGAGCTTAATTGGCCCCTTTAAGTCAAATTCAAGCCCTATTTTCAAGGATCTATCCCAAAATCCAATAATGATGTTGTATGACATTTAATTTGGAAAATTTGGTGTCCTAAAAAATGTTGCTAGGACTCATTTTCCTTTATTGGAAAATGAGTCCTCTCCAAATAGGACACCCATTTCTATACATTTTTGAGGTTTATTTTTCATGTTATTTCACCCCCTAAAGCTTGGTCCAATAAATTGTGCTAAGACCCATTTTCATTTAGTGACAAATGAGTCCTCCAAACTTAGGTGGTGTACAAGCACCTATTTGATCACATGCCTCCATGAGGCCAAAATTGTAATAAGTATTTAAAAGCTCCAAGGGATCATTAAATAGGGTCTTTCAAGACCATTTTAATAATTTGATAGGAAATAGGATAAGTTATTCAAAAGGTGGAAAAAAAAACAAACCTTGTAAACCTTGTTGACAAGGTAAAAGAGAGAAATTAAGTAAATAATAAGTTAATTAGTTATATGGAGGTTAGAATCAGTTGTAGGAATTTGTTATGACTTAGTTTGGTTTGAAAGGCATAAATAAGCCTCTCACAGGTCGAGGCAATAGAAGAACTTGATTTGTAAAGGAAGAAAATCAATGAAATTCTATTTTTATCAGAAAACACTATAAAAATGTGGTAAATTGCTCCTGTACAGCCATGTATAGCCTAATATTGAAAGGGCAAGAATTGGAGAAGTGGTACTGTGTTTCTACTTTAATTTCCACTTATTCTTGTATGATTTTATGAAGAATTAAAGAAGTTATGTTAATTTTTGTGAACACGGTAAAAAACCCTCATTAGGGCAACAGTGTGATTTGAAAATTGTGTTTCTCATTGAATATCTGATAAAATCCTCTGTAATTTGGTGAAATTATCCTATTATGCATCTAATTTCATATTATAAAGGTTTTAATTCATGAGGGAGAGACTTCAATGGGGAATAATTGTTACAAAGTTTGAAATCTGTGTCTCAGACTGAGAAAAGACAGAGTTTGAGAGGTTTGTAGTTAGGGTTTGTCAAACCAAGCATGTGCATTAACTTCTTATGCAATAATGATCACGAGAAATTCTATAGACACATGTTTGAGGCACTGGAATAGTTAGTTGGTGTGTCGAAGCATGATATTCAATAAACCCTATTTGGCATGAAGGCCTAATTAGGTCTAACAAAGTTTGAGATTGACAATGAACTTTGTTTATTCTATGTTTTGTTATTGAATTGAACATCCTACCTTGGTATAGTTCTTGAAAAAGTTGTGGAGCATGTTTTGGAGGCCTTGTTAGATAGAACTTGGTGAAGCCTTAAACGCATGTGTCCTCTTGTCTACTGCTATGTTCTGACAGTCAAAATTGAGTTAAGCTTGGAGGTTCAGATGGGTACTTTGAAGAAATAACTTGAGTATGGTATGTAGATGGTTTCTATTAGTTTTGTTAGAAAATCAAGATCACCTGCATGCAATATGGATACCTGTCACATGCAAAAGATATGAAGAACCGAAGAGGATGTTATGTAAACCTCAAAGTGTAAAATGCATTAAGAGAAACAAGTATTACAAAGAGATCAATCCTTATGAAGGAGATCAAGAAACCCTAAAAGGGAAACCCTAAATGAAACCCTAGTGTGCACACTTAATAATTAATAATTAATTAATTATTAATGTGCCTAAGTTTAGCTTAAGTAACAAAGATGAATAAGTGACTTAATTAATTAATCAATATGATATAATTAATTAAGCATAATAACTTATTACTCTAACACCCCCCCTTAAAATGAACTTAGGAAGAAGCTAAAACACTAGAATAAGATGCATGAAAGCAAATATGGGTCCCGACAACTAGGCCTGATCAAGTACCCATTTAAAAATGCAAGAATGGAGTAGAGAAGGAAAAACCCATTGGGACAAAACCCCCCTACAATGAGATGTCATGCTACAAAGAAGCACTGGAAGAACTCTGTAGAGTACCACTGGAACCTGATACTGGCAAACAAGGGAAGATTCTTCTATCTACTACTGAAACCGGATGAGAGTCACTGATTGACTCAAGGAATCATGATAAAGCAACAGCAGACCCGATGCCACGAAACACTCAAAAACTCCAAACGGGAAAATCTGGAATCTATGAAGCAGCAAGAAATTATTTAATGATGTATTACTAAAAACGACTTGCAAAGATGCAAGATGCACTCTCCCAACTACCAAAACATCCAAGTAATTTCCAAACAACCCATCGGGACAAATCTAGAATAAGTGATCAACCTGGGATAGATACAGAAAAAGTGCATGGACATCAACATAGAGCTCCTCAATACCTTTCCAACACCGCAAAGATAGCGAAAATTGAAGATCGTGGCAAAAAGTTATGAGCTCGGAAGCATAAAAAGTACATCTTACTTCAAACAGAAATAAATACAGTAAAACAAAAAAATACTATAAAATAAACTACACCAAATGAAATTTCTCAAAACTAGCTTTCCGGCGATATCTCGTTTGCCCGATTTCAATACCATATGCCCAAGTTATGACCAAAAGAAAAAAACTGCTCCTTAAGGAAAAATCAGGGCTAGGAGGGGGCAAAGAGGGGTTGGTCGTACGGATGACGTCATGCTGACGTCAGAAAAAGGCGAGCATAAATTTGATGGCCTTTTGGCCATCAGAGCAAAAAATTGCCCCCTGTCGGAAAAATTTTGGTGACCGGTATATTCTTCTCGGTTTCAGAATATTCCCTGCATAGCCGGTATATTCCCCACGGGCCAGAATATTCCATCGGTGTTGTCGGTCGAGGGTTGGATCCGAGCTCCTGGTCCGTCATAGGACCACCGGCGAAGTAGAAGGGCCCGGCAGGGGCTGACCTCGGCGGAGATTGGGCGGTGCTAATCGGTGGCTGCAGCTCGGTGGTGGCTGCCCGATGGCCGTCGGGCGACAGGTTTCTTTCTAACTGGAAGCACTACACAGGATTCAAAAAAACATGTGTTTTTTAATAAAAAAAATTATTTTTGAGCCTCGGGAAGCATGCTGGGGAGGCCGTACGGCCCCCAGACAATTTTTTTTTGCCTCCTAGATCAACTGCACCAAAATGGATGATTTGATAGGAATTTCTAGGGTTTTGGGATGCTGCAAACGCGATGGTGACGTCTGTTTGAGCCCATAGTGTCCCAAAAAAATGGCTACCCCCAGATCTTGCAGAAAAGATGCCTGTGGAAACCCTTGCACTTGAAACTCACGGATAGGCCATATCTTCAGATCACGAACAAGAAGCTGTAGGTTTGGAGCTCTGATACCATGTTAGAAAACCAAGATCACCTGCATGCAAGATGGATACCTGTAACATGCAAAAGATATGAAGAACCAAAGAAGATGGTCTGTAAACCTCAAAGTGTAAAATGCATTAAGAGAATCAAGTATTACAAAGAACCCAATCCTTATGAAGGAGATCAAGAAACCCTAAAAGGGAAACCCTAAATGAAACCCTAGTGTGCACACTTAATAATTAATAATTAATTAATTATTAATGTGCCTAAGTTTAGCTTAAGTAACAAAGAGGAATAAGTGACTTAATTAATTAATCAATATGATATAATTAGTTAAGCATAATAACGTATTACTCTAACAAGTTTTTCCAAGCAAAATTACATATGTTCATGGCTTCAATTGAGGAAATTGGACTTGGGATTAATGATTTTTTGTAAACCCTCATGAGACAAGTATGGGGTTGCTATGGTAAGGGTTTGCAATTTTGATTCATTAATGAAGAGGTTTTCTAATGCAGTTTGTTGTTTGACATTTTTTCATCTGAGAGTGTATCTTGAATGGAATTGGGGCCATGTTTGAAGTCTGAGTTTTCATTTTTATATTGAATGTCCAAGTTGAAAAGTTTTGTAAAGGCCTAAAAGGGCAGAGTACAATCATTATTTGTGGTGTTGTCATAAAACAAAGGTAACTACATGTTTTATATGTTTTAGAAGATCATCCAAGGTACTCAAATTTGTGATTATAGTTGCTATACTGTGTCAGTTCAAATAGTTTGTGATGGCAGTCCCTAATTGAAAGGCTACAAGGTTATGGTGCAGGTTGTGAATCAAAGACCTATGGTTGTTATATTTATGGTGTTGACAGAATTATGCATGGAATGATCTATTTTCATTATGGAAGGATCAATCCAAGGTCAAATAAAGGTTTGTATTGTTGTTTTCTTGTGTTGAATGGTTGAGAGAATGCTTAATATCATGTGTTACATAAAGATTTCCTTGAGAAATTTTTAAGGATTTGTGAGATGTGTTTTTGAATCCTTGTAACTCTACATCAAATTGGTATTAGAGCCTGAAGATGCTCTGGGAAAGTTGTTTGTGGTTTTTGTGTGTGGTTGTTTGTAGGTTGGTGCATTAAGAAATTCCAAGAGACTAGGTGAGTGGAAAGACCTAGGTGAGGCAAAGTGTTAAGATGGATTTGCTAAGAAAGTTTTTGCAGACAAAGAGTTCACTAAAAGAGAAAAAGAGAAAAGAGGAAAAGAAAAAGAAGAAGGATCCAGAGATGAAAGAATGGAGGCAAGAAATAAAGGCAATTAGTATGAGGTTAGAAAGGCTTGAGGCTGAATGGAAACAGTTACAATCTAGTTGGCACTTATCAGTTAAGAGGAAAGTTGTTTGGCCTATCAAGAGGCTAATAATGAAGAGAAAAAAAGAGAAGAAGATGAAGACTATGTCAAAGGGAGAAGAAATCAAACAACTTGGAGAGATTGTTGAGAATGAAGAGTTCAAACAAGTAGAGAATGAAGACCTTGAAGACATGAAGACAACAAATAAAGAAGACTCAATGGAAAAGGTAGACAAAGACAAGGAAATTGAGGTTGCAAGTGAATTGCTTTTGAAGGGGAATGATATTCATAAGTTGGTAATGGGTGAAAATTATTTTGAAGCACAAGAAGACAAGGAGGATACCTAAAGGTAACTATATTGTGTTTCTCATTTTTCTTTGGATTATATATGTGCAGGTTATGAAGAACATAGAGGAGTGTTTGATGATATGACAGATTTTTGGAACTTCCAAGTTGTAAGGATGCTTGAAAGGAGAAGGCATAAGAAGAAGAAAAGTAAGAAAGGAAAAAATTTGATTGTAAGTATAAAGAACAAAGTACAAAGTAACTGGAAGACTAGGAAGAAGACAATTCAAAGGGGCTTTAATTATTTTTCCCTTGGGAGTTTGGTGTAGGAGTACCTATTTGATCACATGCCTCCATGAGGCCAAAATTGTAATAAGTATTTTAAAGTGCCTAGGGATCATTAAATAGGGTCTTTCAAGACCATTTTAATCATTTGATAGGAAATAGAATAAGTTATTCAAAAGGTGGAAAAAAAAACAAACCTTGTAAACCTTGTTGTCAAGGTAAAGAGAGAAATTAAGTAAATGATAAGTTCATTAGTTATATGGAGGTTAGAATCAGTTGTAGGCATTTTTTATGAGTTAGTTTTGTCTTCAAGGCATAAATAAGCCTCTCACAGGTTGAGGCAGTAGAAGAACTTGATTTGTAATGGAAGAAAATTAATGAAATTCTATTTTTCATCAGAAAACACTATAAAAACATAGTAAATTTCTCTTGTACGACCTGATACTGAAGGGGCAGGCATTGGAGAAGTTGGTATTGTGTTTCTACTTTAATTTTAACTTGGTCTTGTTAGATTTCATGAAGAATTAAAGAAGTTATGTTAATTTTTGTGAACATAGTTAGAAACCCTCGTTAGGGCAACAATGTGGTTTGAAAATTATGTTTCTCATTGAATATCTGATAAAATCCTTTGTAATTTGGTGAAATAATCTTATTATGCATCTACTTTCATATTATCAAGGTTTTCATTTTGAGGGAGAGGCTTCAATGGGGAATAATTGTTACAAAGTTTGAAATCTGTGTCTCAGACTTAGAAAAGATGGAGTTTGAGAGGTTTTTAGTTAGAGTTTGTCAAACCAAGCATGGACATTAACTTCTTATGCAATAATGATCATGATCAAGTCTATAGACACCTTTTTGAGGCATTGGAATAGTTATTTGGCATGTTGAAGCATGATATTCAATAAACCTTGTTTGGCATGAAGGCCTAATTAGGTCTAACACAATTTGAGATTGACAGTGAACTTTGTTTATTATGTGTTTTGTTATTGAAGTGAACATCCTACCTTGGTACAGTGTTTGAAAAGGTTGTGGAGAGATTTTTGGAGGCCTTGTTAGATGGAACTTGGTGAAGCCTTAAACGCATGTGTCCTCTTGTCTTCTGCTATGTTCTGACAGTCAAAATTGAGTCAAGATTGGAGGTTCGGATGGGTACTTTGAAGAAATAACTTGAGTATGGTATGGAGATGGTTTCTATTAGTTTTTCCAAGCATAATTACATATTTTCATGGCTTTAATTGAGGAAATTGGACTTGGGATTAATGATTTTTAGTAAACCCTCATGAGACAAGTATGGGGTTGCTATGGTAAGGGTTTGTAATTTTGATTCATTAATGAAGAGGTTTTCTGATGCAGTTTGTTGTTTGATATTTTTTCATCTGAGAGTGTATCTTGAATGGCATTGGGGCCATGTTTGAAGTCTAATTTTTCATTTTTATATTGAATGTCCAAGTTGACAAGTTTTTTAAAGGCCTAAAAGGGAAGAGTATAGTCATTATTTGTGGTGTTGTTACAAAACAAAGGTAACTACATTTTTTATATGTTTTAGAAGATCATCCAAGGTACTCAAATTTGTGATTATAGTTGGTATATTGTGTCAATTCAAAGAGTTTGTGATGGAAATCCCTAATTGAAAGGCTACAAGGTTATGGTGCAAGTTGTGAATCAAAGACCTATGGTTGTTATATTTATGTTTTTGATAGAGTTATGCATGGAATGATCTATTTTCCTTATGGAAGGCTCAATCCAAGGTCAGATAAAGGTTTGTGTTGTTGTTTTCTTGTGTTTAATGGTTGAGAAAATGCTTAATAGTATGTGTTACATAAAGATTGCCTTGGGAAATTGTTAAGGATTTGTGAGATGTGTTTTTGAATCATTGTAACTCTGCATCACTAGGACACCCATTTTTTGGCATATTTGAGGTGGGTTTTTATGTTATTTGATCCCCCCGAGGCATGGTCCTAGAAAGTTGTGTTAGGACCCATTTGCCTTTAGTGGAAAATGGGTCCTTCCCTAATAGGACCCCTCATTTTTGTTGGAAACTTGTAGCCATCTAATGACAATTTCCACATAACCCAAAAGAGAAAACTATGCAACTAAGTATTCAAAATCCACATGCAAGAGAATAGACAACATACCCATGAAAATATGACATAAGATATACCCTAGGAAAACCCTTAAGAGGGAAAAACCCAGCCTCCAAAAGCATCTATCTCTCATGTATTATTCAGCAATAAATATTACACTACATCTTCAGAGTCTCCATGAACACCATTGAAGCAACAAGCCCTCTCCAAGCAATCCATGTGAACAAGCATGAAACCACACATCCCATGCCATGCTTCAAACCCTCACAAATTCTAACAAGATCTAATCTACAAACTAACCTTCCTAAAAAACTACCCTATGGTTGCTTTTATAGAAACAAGCTCCCACAAAACCACCAAGTGGTATTACACAAAACCATGTGACTAAAGCCATGAGATTACAAAACCATGCCCCCTTATTTAATATTGAGTACTTTATTTAATTATTTTCCCCAATATTAAATAATTACATTTTTACAACTTTATCTTATGTACCAATGTTACATGCAACATAAAAGTGGCCCTAAGAATATTAACACTTAGTGATGCACGTACCCCTAGACTCCCTAGGTGCATCACACACTTAATGAATAAACAATTACATTAAATAAATTATGTAAGGTGTACAACACACCTTTTCCTATCATTCTCCCACTTTTTATATACATTGGATAAGGGGAACAAGTAACCTCGAAACATGAATCAAATGAACAATCCATATAGCCACATATACCAACATGGAATCAAATTGCTCCATGTGCTCCATCAAGATACCTACAACAAGAATAAAAATGGCCACCATCCCAAGCATGAATTCTCTCATCCACCATCATTTCAATAGATAAATATAACAAGCCATCGAAAGAGAACCCACACAATCTATCACATTGAAGCATAAGTCTTGCCTCAACCAATATCCCAAACACATACACTCAATCCAAAGGTAGCAATATGCACTAGTAGTTGTCAAGATACACAAACCCATAGCTGAAATAGCACCCACAACACGTACCAACACATCCAACTATCCATACCTCCAAGGTATACAAAATAGAGTAAACTCATGCCATCAACATATACACCCATAAACTGCAATCATAAACTCCACATGCAAACCTGTCATAAATGACATACACATCCAAGAGCTCCCATTGCATGGGTAATGTAAATATGGAAAATGTCAATGCATACCAAGTCTACCAATAACATCATAAAGAAAGTGTAAACAACATAATGTAGTACCAAGGAATATCCACAATGATATGCAAAACCTATAGGCCAATATCTTGTAAGAACAACTCTCATGACAAGTCTCCATAGCTCTCCCAAGTTATCCACACCAAACAAAGGAAAGAGATAAAGGAACCTCCATGTCATCACCCAAAAAATAAGTGAAAACACATGAACACAAGCTATTGATCACAATAGCTCCAACCAAACCTCAAACCAATGTAATGTGAAACCAAACATCTAGGAAGATAACCAAGACCAAGGAGAGAAACTTTGCACATCATATACCTATAGAAAATCCTCCTACTTACACCTCTAAAATCCAACTATGTCAAGTATGATCTCCTCCACTATAACCCAAAAGAAAATCCATAACAACACCTAATCATTCAATCACCAAGATCAAACATAACATATATATCATGTAACCAACATGGATGTAGGCCTCTCAAGCCAAAGAAGATCAAACTAAATCCATTCCCCATTCCCAATTGTTAGAGTAGATTGCATTTACCATCTTAAGTTTTAACTTAGGATTAATTATGCATTGGTTATTCAGGTGGTTTTTTCATGTATGGTAGTTTTTCACCCATCTGTGTTTTTCACGACTTTATAAGCCTGTACATTATGTAAATTATTAGATCTCATTCCATTTTTCTCTCTAGTGAAGTAGCATAGTGCTCCTCTCATGCATTGTGAAGTTGCAGATGTTTCTTGGGTTCTTTTCTCTAACATGGTATTAGAGCCACCCATTTGTGAATCCTTCCTGAGAGTTTTTGTTGGAGATCTATGAGATTGTTTATTTTAGCATTTGAAATTTTCTAAATTTCAAAATTGCCTTATTTTCGATTTCTCATTTTCCTGTTGTTGGCGTCCTGTTGTGTGGAAACTCTAATTCTTCTCATCCCATGATTTTGTGTTGTAAGAAGCTCGATTACTCCATTGCTAGTAGCATTTTTTCATTGACAAAAGGGATTCTTTGTCACCTATTGAAAGGCATTTTTCTGAAAAGCCTGATTTTCAATTTTGAGAGGGAATTTTTTGTTTTGTTTTGATGTGCCCAGTGCCATGAATCCCTTTGGCATGATTTGGAAGTCTGCAAGCCCCTCTCGCAGGATGCGCTTTTTGTGAGACACGATTTTGCTAGAGGTTGCATTCTTTTTTCCTAGAGGTATTACTTCTCTAGAGGGCACACTTGTCTATCTTGTTGTTGTT
>VDFB02265427.1:0-47922 GCA_007258455.2 Sequoia sempervirens | reverse complement strand
CATTCCCCGAAGGAACGATCCTAGAAAATAGTGTCAGGACCCATTCACCTTAGGTGGAAAATGGGTCCTCCCTTAATGAGGACCTCCTTTTTGAATTCTATTCTGGTGGTATTTTAATTATATTCATCTCCAAATCTGGTGTCATCTTTAATTATTTGAATTTAGGGGTTAATTCTCAAATTATGTTAAATACAAGGTTATTTCACATAATTTCACCTAGAAGAAGATTTCAAGCAAACTAAGAGACAAAGAACTTTCATGAGATCAAGCATTCATAGTCAAGAAACAAGAAAAAGTGAATTTTGGAGCAGCATTGCAAGGTCTTCAAGCTCATTTTGTGTCCAAGATCAAGCATTATTGAAGGTTGATGATAGATGCCTATGGAGAATCATGAGGGATTCTAGGTGTTGGGAGATGCACAAGACATACAACCAAGCCTAAGGACTTTTTTCCTAATTGATTCCATCTTCCATAATCATCCTATTTGCAGCCTACAAGAGGTATTTTCATATTTATGGCTTATTAAATGGATTAGACATCTTCTTTAGTGAGTCATTTGTCATTGTTCATGTTACATTCAAGAGTTATATCCTAATACAATTGGGTAGAATTTCCTTTACATTCTCCTAGATCTTAGTCTTATATGTACACTTAAGATTAGGATTGCACACACAATTACATGTTTCATATTTTCATTCATTACCAAAGGTTTAATTACCAATAATGGGATTTGACTAAGGAAAACCCTATCCACCAACAAGCTATCAAATTTGTCTTGTAGATTATTGGCTAATCCGAATCCGAAAACAAGAATTTCAAGGAGCAAAAGAGAAGAGCAAGTCTGGAAGTTGAAGACCAAATTCATAGATTTTTGGAAGGACCTAATATGACCCATTCACCTTTAGTTTTGAATGAGTCCCTCTTAGGGTTTGAAGGGCAATAGATTATATAGTATTCAAGATTTTGTTTCAGGTTCAAAGCTCCCCAAACAAGCCTACCAGGACCCATTTTCCTTTGGTGGCGAATAAGTCCCTATCAACAATTCAAGAAAGTCAGATTTGACTAGGTGCACAATTTTATCTCCTCCCTATTCTACCAACAAAGTTAAAAATGCATATTGTCTTGTATTATATTTATGCATTTCAAGTGTTAGACCTAGAATTAGGGTTTGCATAATGTTTGAATTCATTCTCGACCAGTTGTGTTTTAGCTCACCACCCCATCCTTGCATAAAGGAAAGATTTCAAGATCCCTCAATCTTGACTTAATCCACCTTTTGGGTTGATGGTTATTTCAAGGTTCTTGGATTTCATCTTTTGCATGAAACCCTAACTAGACAAAAGGGGATTAAACTTCATAGCCTTCTCCCTTTTCTCTATGTTTCAAGATCTATGGATCTAGAGTTAGTATGTCTTTGCTACAATGTTGTCATAGAGTTTGGAAGTGTCATCATTCCCCAAATACTCATAGAACTAGAAGAATGACACAAAGAGAGTGAAAACAAAGAAAATTCCTTCAAGTCAAAATGGAAGAGATCTAAATACATATCAACACCTTACATCATCCCCAAAAGGAAAACACAAGATAAGTTAAAAGATAAAATGTTTATGGCATAGAGGAGAATGTAGGTACAGATAGAGGAATGCACAAAAAGAGAGATATAAATCAAAGAAAATAACACAAGGGATCACATTATGCACGTGCAATCACATAAAGAAACATGCAAAAGGAAACCATGCAAAAGACTAGTAAGGCACATACGATTCAACCTATAGCAAATCGTCTACATCCCAATCTCGGCTGATATATATTGAAACAATGGAAAATGGTTGATTTCTTTCATATGGCTTAAAACATAGAGCAAAATCCACTTTAGCAATTATCTCATTGAAGGGAAACCCTAAAGATCTCAATCTAAAGTCTGCAAAGGAGAAAGATATCTTGCAATAGGGCTATCCTAGGGTCTGATTATAAAATAATGAGGGGTTCACCACTAAGCTAGGGCTTGGAAAGACAAATGAAATTGAAAATGTAATGCAATCTTTCACTAAATGACCTAAAAATGAATATAAATCATAACAGAAAGCTGCAAGATGAAAGGTGTGCCTCGTACATGCTTGGAGTGATGCACCCTCACACAAACAAGCTAATCTCGACCACCGCAAACAAAATTTCTCCTTGAAAATTTCTATTACCAAGTGCCAATGGAGAACATTGAGCTACGTATAAAATATCCACGCAGGCCGAAGAGCAATGGCAAAGAGCCTCGGTTCACAAGCACCTAGGAAGAACATCCCATATGGAGCCCTTTACCCGAAAGACCCCTAGCTGCCCCTTCTCGTGACGTGCCTACCTGGACAGACAACACTAAGCACGTGGCCACCTCTATTATAAGACCGCTCAGGAGCATCCATTTCCTAGGTATATACCCCCTACGCACATGTGGTGGTGCAACCTGCATGGACAAGCATCTCTCAACCAACATAAATCATTTTGTTCCGAGCACGACTTAGGTAACCATCCTCCGTAGCTAATGCAGCCACCCCCAGGGGAACATGTACCAACCTACATGGGCCAAAGAATGATGACAAGGAGCTTCGGTTCACAGGAACCTAGGAAGAATATCTTGTATGGAACACTTTACCCAAGAGACTCGAAGCCTCTCATGCTCACGACAGTCATGTCATGAGAGAATGCATAATGCATGCAACTGAGTAAGGCCACTCAAGGACATCCATTTCCTAGGTATATGCCCCCTATGCACTGTTTATGGCACACCATGCACAGACAAGCCCACCTCAACCAACATAAAAAAAATTCCACTCGGAGAAAAAGCAAGATCTTGGCATAATTGCCCACGACAAACGCAACTCAACAAACATAGAACGCCTACACAGGCAAGAGCATGACGATGCAAAACCAAAACGGTTTCTTTTGAGTCGCCGATGCTCCCCACCAACGTCAACAGGCTTTGCCTTCAAAGAGGGACTGCCGCATTGCTAAGGATTCCCTCTAGAGGGGAATAGGTACCTACTTGCGTGGGCCGAAACATGACAGCAAGGAGTTTTGGTTCACAAGAACCTGGGAAGAACATCTCGTATGGAACCCTTTACCTGAAAGACTCAGAGCAGCCCATGCTCACATCAGTCATTTCATGAGAGAATACACCATGCACACGACTAAGTAAGGCCACTCAAGGACATCCATTTCCCAGGTTTATGCCCCCTACGCACTTTTTGTGGCGCACCCTGCATGGAAAAATCCTGCCTCAACCAACACAAGTAAATCCCCCTCGGAGCAAGGCCTTGGGCACAAATAATCCACAAAAAATATAGCTCAACAGACATAGAACGCCCATGCGGGCTGGAGCATGGCGATGCGGAGCCTCACAAGGGACACATACACATACCCAAAACAGGGTCAATGAGCCGCCCATGACCCCCGACCAATGTGAACAGGCTTTTGCCTTGAAGAGGGACCACCACATTCTCAGGGACAGAGTTCAATTGCAACAATGCAACGTGTTAAAGATGAAAAACCAATGAAACAAATGCTAGTAACGTGCACTTTCAAACCAACGCATCATTCGAAGATGACTAGATGAAGGCTTGAAATGTTGAAAATACTAATTTTAAAGCCTGCTAGGACTCATGCTACACTAGGGGATTTATTTCCAAATCTAGGTTTCTGTGCAGAAACTGGAATTTGGAAAATAGGTGTCTGAAACTGTAAAAACCTAGAAAATGGCCTAAACTAGGACTCATATGCTAGAAATAGTGTATCATTCGAGTTAGGGTTTCTTGAAGCTTCAAAGTCTAAATATGGTCTTCAATGTTTGCTCTATACTTCTTGATTGATTTCTAAATCCGAAACCTGGATTTTTCAACCTATAGAAGTCTTCCAAGTATCTCTAATGCAAGGTGACAACTTTTACAACTTTCAACACGTTGACAACTTTCTCCAAACATGTTTTTCAATGTGTCTTCAACCTAGACCTACAAATAACACACCAAAGAGAGGGGAAAATGTTGTTTTGTTAGTGGAAGGGGGTTTGCCTTGGTCAAATGCCATTTTGGTAATCAAACCTTGTAATAAAATGAAATAGGGTTCAAGAGAATGATGAATGAACAACATGCAATGTTACAACTCACCAAACCCTAGCAATAAAGTGCTACAAACATGTATGAAATGGCTCCAATAGATGTAGATCTTGACTCTTGCTTGAATGTGATAGATCTTGAGTTGAAAACTTGTTTGAATCATGAAACCCTATATCACAATTGTTAGCTCAAAAACAAACATGATGCATGAAGACTTTGACATGATGCTTGATACTTGAATAATGCTCTAAAATGCTTGACAATCTACCCTTGAATGCTCTTGAATACTATTGTGAACTCCAATTTACTATTATGAATGCTCTCACAAAAGTCTTGGGTGAAAATGAGTGAAAGAACCTTGTATTTATACTTAATTATGCAAAAAAAATTGAAATTACAACACTATACATTGACATCAAATCTAGAGGATAAAATCCCACCAAGAATTTGAATTAATTTTAATTTTGCACCATACAAGATTCATATGCCCAAGGTGGTGTATGAGTCCCATTAGGCATAATTTATGGGACCATTTTCAAAAATGCTTAGAAAGGTGTAAAATCAAGATCAGGAACCAAAACCCTAGGTGAGACTCATACACCTAAGGTGGTGTATGAGTCCCAAATCACTAAATCTAGTCCACAACCTAAAAACACCTAAGTTATGATTGGATGTTGATTTATGTCAGGATCATCCTCAAAAAGATGCATTAAATAAGGCTTGTGGATGCAAAATAAAGCCAATTAAAGCAAAAAAAGCCCAATTATTTATGAAAACCCTAGAAAAGTGTGAAAATGTGTTACAACACTTTGCAACACACTAAATAATCCATGATTAAGTTTGTTTAGTTCAAAAGGTCCCAAGACCTAATGTGAATGTGTCAAACACATTACAAAACTAAATCAAGGCAACCTTAAGCTCAATTCAACAAGGAGGGCCCAAACGAGCAAGGAAAATTAAAGGGATGCTTTTTCTATTGTTGCATTTAGCCCCACTTTAGTGAGAGGATGAAATTGCTTCAAATTCACACTAAAGTAGATAAACACACATTAAGAGGGGCCCAAATTGACCAATGTTGGTAAGATAGGATGGCAACGATCAAGAGGGGTGATCAAGCCCCCAAGATCAAGACCCTATGACAAGCCAACATCGGCACACAAAAGGATACACATGACAATTATATAAAGACAAATAACAAGGTACAATCATATACTGCCAAAGATAAAATAAAAAAGAAGAATAAAGGAAAAATAGGGGTGGATCAAGCTTTGATCGTTTGTCCATCGCAATGTGGATCATATCTAGGTTGCCTTTTTGAAAAACACATGCTCACTCTGAGACAACAAAACTTTAGGATGTTTTTTGGGTGAGTAATCCAAGAAGGTGAGACATACACACACATGGCTAGTATGCACTCACACACACATGTGAGTGGCTGAGGGAAAGTCGTGCCTCGAATGGGATTCCCGTCAAACCATGCCAAAGTTATACCTCCTGATAACTTTGATAATGCGACATGAAAAATGAATTTTGAGCTTCATGAGGAAAGAAAAACTTTGTATGCTTGGAACTTATGAAAAAAAAAGATCGCTCCATAGTCATGCAAAGTGTGTTATGCAAGGTGGCCATATAATCAAAAATGAAAATGCAAAAATAATGAATGTTCAAAGGAGTCTTGATTAATTCATACAAGGTCTTAACTTATGGAAAATTATGCCTAATGTCTCCAAAAGTGGACCAATCAAAGAATAGAAGATTCGAAACTTAGGGGATGCAATGTGTCACATCAAGCCACTAAGAGGAATATAGTATGCTAAGAGAGATCACACTTTTGAAGGACATCACACCTAATGTCATCCACAAAGCAAAATACACATCACATGAAGTAAAAAGACTACACCATGAACATGAAAAAGAAAAATGCAAAAGAATAATACCACTGTATGCCCCCACTTTAAAGCAGTTGCTACACCATTACTGTGAGCAATTGCTTTAAAGTAGTCTTGAGTGATAAATGCTAACAATAAAGAAGACATGAGAGATAACTTAGAAATCCCTATGCCAAGTCATATATTTCCAAATAAAGCTACATCATGTAAAAGAAAAGAGAAGGTTCACCCCCAAAAATACATAAGGGATCTATCAATTTGGGATCAGTATGTTCTTGCTACAATATTTTTAGAGAGCTTGAAACTATCATCATTCCCCAAATACTCATAGAAATGGAAAAATGACATAAAAAAAACCTTTCGAGTCAACATAGAAGACACATAAATGTCTCTATGCCTTACATTATCCCCAAATGGAAAATAAAAGAAAAATGAAAAAATAAAAGATTTATGACATAGAGAAGAATGAAGTTATTAAATAGAATGTCATGAGGATCACATCATGCACATGGAATCACACAAAAGAAAATGAAAAAGGTATAATGCAAAGGACTAGTAAGGCACATGTGAGTCAACCTAGCTAAAGGGACAATGAAAAATGCACTTACTAGGAAAAGGCTATCTAATTCTTTCCCTCACTATGTGTAAGACAAGAATTGTTGTGCCTTTAGTACACACACCCCATTCAGAATGGGGACCCTCTCTCTTTTTGCTTCACCGGGTCGCTTATGTCGTCACCACATTTTGCATGCCACCCTATTGCATGTCTGAGATGGTCAATGAGCTTTAGACAAGTTATCTTGAAGTGACCATGTTTCACCCCCCTAAAATTTTCAAGGCTTTAGGCCTTCATGGAGTTCCCTTAGTTGTTTTCCTTTAATCCTTGAAATTGGCGTCCTTGGAGCTGGGCAGGTCTGCCCTTTTGGGCCACCCCTTGCAGGTTTCCTTTGCCCTACGACCATTTCAAATGACCGTTATCTAGCGTCCTTCCACTATTCGAGACTCGCCTCCTTGACTATTGTTTCCCTTACTGAGTGATCAAATAGCTAATTGATGACTGTCATCTACTGGAAAACTCTGACCTTCTTGCAGTTGTTTTCAAAATGACTATTCACCAACCACCAAGTTCTTCATACAATCATTAACGAGGGGCATTAAATGATGAAAAATCTATAAATAGCCCCTCCTGAGCTGTCATTTTCACTTGTCAATTGATTAGGAAGAGAGTCAGAGCCTTGCAAACATCATCATCGCTCCCACAACATTCATTCACCACTTCGAGGTCTTCATTACCAATTTGGTCATCCACATTCATCGGGTTTCAAAGGTAAGTTTTTTGCTCACGAGCCTTCTTTTATGTTTTCTTCAATTTTCTATAAAATTGCTAAATCTAAAGGGAAGAAAACTTGGAATTAACTAAAGTAATCCTAGGCACACAAAACCCATAAATTGGAATTTTAACAAACTTTGAAAATCACCTTGTGTGTCGCTTTCGAAACTCACACTCTCCACGGTAGTTCTTCAGCCAGAGCACTCATGCTCTATGGGCCCATGCCCAAGCCGCCACCATTGTCATCCTTCAAAAACATGTTTAAAAATCAAAACAACGATCTCCTATTCCAAGTCCACCCTCGCGAGAGGACTCCCCTCCTTGGCTGCCCCAAACTTAGCTTAAATTCACCAAATAAAATGAAGAGCCATTAAGCCTCTCAAGTCCCCAGGTGCAGGTTTCAGCCCACAAAATGCCTTCTAGCTTTATCACTTCAAATGGCTAATCAAGAGCAGCCTCTTGACAGTCGGGTCTCACCCATATCACTGCCCATCAAGCCAAACAACTGAAGTCTTGACCCATCATGGGCTGCACCCTGTAGACTTCCACTTGCGGCACCTTGGCTTGGTCGTTCTAAATAGCTTTTGCAGCCCAGAGGTTCGATCCTCGAACTTCGCAACCTTCACCGCCACCCAAGCTTTTAGCGTGGTTAACCTATCATGTGCAGATTCAATTAGGTGATTTTCCACCTCTTTTCATTGACACCATAATGACTGACCAAATTGTAAAGCCTTAACATTCACCCTACAAGCGGGTCCCGACCCCGTCACTTCCATCTATTCCTCTAGGTTGTTAAACGACTAAGTGATTAGCTCCTTTGCAAACCTCTATACATGGGTTTCCATCTGCGGGCTGTCATGGTGAATCCATCATTCCAAATGGCCTTTGCATACTGACCTTCCACACTTCGGGTCTCGAGCCTATCATGTCCATCTAAGCCCAAAAGCTAAAACAACCAAGTGTTAAGTATTGTGTGAATTATCTCCTTTAGATGGCTGGTAGTGGGCCTCAATTCTGCTTCCACCATCCCAAAAATAGCCGCAGACCCCCATCGACCCTCTATGCGAGACCCAACCTTGCCATTGCCTCCAAACTGATGATAAAAAAAATATATGTTGGAGCCTTTTGCGGATCCGATGACGTGGATCTCCTGCACCGGGCCTCTGTCTGGCTTTTGTCATTTTAAATGAGTATTCCTCAGTGTCGTCCCACATTCCTCGGCCTGCATCCTTCTAAAAGATTTCAACTTCAATAATGAAGCATCCACCAAGTCTGTGGGTCCCACATGGTGGAACGCCACCTGTGGAACTCCACCCTGCAAGTGTTGATTCAATGATAGAACCCCAAACAACCAAGCCTCCCTTTGACTCCGCCTACCCAAAAGTGACCTTAGTGCCCTTCAAATCTTCAAAATGATATCGACCCATGTTCCAAAATGGCTCCTCCTCCTCAATGGACTTCACACAAGGACTAAACCTTGAGGCAGGCTGGGATAGGTAGGCTGTTGTGCCCTGATTATTGCCCCTCTTGCAGCTGCTCTAGAACAACCACTAACCCAGGGAAGTTTGCACCCCTGGGCCTGAATTGCTATAACTCCTTCCTAAGAAAGGTTGATGTTGATCTATAAGAGATGTTAGGATTCTTAAATGGTGAATTTTTTTATCTAACATCGTTTTGTAGGTTTTAGCTAACTTTCCCTCATGTTTTCATGCTTGAATATGCTTACTACTCTCTCATCCATAGGATTTATGGCACGGGGTGTAGGACCTTCAAAGGTGGCTGTGGAGAAAGACAAGGAAAAGAAGCTAGCTAAAACACCTCAGGGAAAGGAGGATGAACATCAAATGAAGTATAAGTTCCAAGGGGAACCCCTTAGCTCCAAGGTCATCACACATTGAAAGGAAGTCTCAGATACAAACATCAAACACATAGATATTGATGAATTTAAGCAAAGAGTCCGGATTAGCCCCACAATAGATAATGCCAAAAAAATTAGGAGTAATGGATTAGCTAAAGATGCAAGTTTCCCACATGCTCTCATTACCCCAGAACCTGTGATGGCCTACAAGGAAGGATACCAAGAAGATAGCATAACAATTATGGATAGAGATGGGAATGTATTAGCCAACCTATCTACCAAGTTAATAGGGAAAGCTTTTCATATCCCTACATTTGGGGATATGGAGGAAGCCTCCAAAGAAGATGCCAAGGAGACGTGGGATTTAGACCCCCTCAAGTGTAGAAAGATCATAAATCAATATTGGTTAAAAGAAAAAAGGGGCAGTGCAACCAAAGTACCCTAAAAGCTCTTCCGCAGTGACTTCTATGAAGATTATCATGATTCAGTAACCCTGTTGAGTAGAGTCATGGGCCTTTCGACTATGGCCTACTTCTAGGAGTGGATGTTGTATTTCATAGAAGAGATCCTCCGAGACAAAACCAAGTTCTATTGGATAAGAATAATCAGTAATTTCTTGCACGAATAATTTGTGGCTGTGAAGAAGACTTCATGATTCTATATGACTTCATACTTGGTTTACTTACTGGCTGACCAGATGCAGTACAAAGGCTTGTTTCGAGCTCCTGATGAGGCTCTAGGTAGAGAATTAAGAGTCTATGATAGGTACCCTCAGCTCCAATATAGGAATTTCAAGAGGGATTATTGCAAAGTCAATGACACTTTTATAGGTCGTATTATCAAATTGCTTGGGGGTGACTTTGAATGGAGAGTCTCCCATAGTGGCAATGCTTTCCTCCACCAATTTTTCTTCCTATTTATACAATTTCCAAAGTTTACATATATTTGAGCTGAAGGTTTCTTGGAGAAACCAAACAAGCTACAACTCATAAAACTCATGCCCTCTTAAGCAACAAGCATAAGACAAGGATTCCTTATCCCCTCTCCTTTGACCAAGGGATGTATGAGCTCCACACATACTAGTGTGCAGACAACTCAAAAAAGGAACTTGTAGAATACCACTTGAAATTTTACACTACCCGGTCGCGGATGGACCCCTATGGAAAACTCAGAAAGATGATCACAATTGAACACGCTCACATGCATAATATTGAAGACTTTTGGGCTAACTACAAGGATGAAAAGGAAGTGTGAACAAGGCACTACTGCACATGATGGCATATTTTGTTAAGAAGGTCAACTTATTCCCTATACCAAACCAGGTAGTGGAAGATGAAAATATAGTTATTGATCTTCGATATAATGCAGTTGCCAATCTACCATTGTCGTTGATTGACTAGAATGAACAAGAGGTTGGTGACCTTAATATTTTAGCAAAGCCCGTCGATGCTAGAACCAAAGAATGGATTGACAGGAAAATTGCCCAATTGAAGCAACAAGGGATCATCTTGAGATATGGGGAACTTGAGGAAGAGCTGACAAGCAAAACAAATAGTGGGACAATTGTTGCCCAATCTGGGGAAATTGCAAAATCTCCCTCAACCACAAGGTCAAGGAAGAGGAAAGAAATAGCTGAAAGTCAACCCAAGCCTAAGGTATATGCAAGAAAAGCAACCATTGTTGTCACCAAAATAGTCACTATTGTTTCCCCTCTGCCTACTTCTTAGGAAATGGTTGCCACTTCTCTGCTTGCAGTGGATATCTTAGTCCACCCTGACCACTACACAAGTGATGGTCATTAACTCTTCTTCTGCCACTACCTCTTTGCTCTCGTCCTCCATGTCTCTAACAACCTCTCTTCCACTAGCTACAACAACAATGCCAATGCTCGTTGTATCACTCCCAGAGGCCCTCAGTCGCCACATGCAAAATATCCCAATGAAACTATCTGGGGTATTAATGAACCTGACCATACAAGCTACCTTGGCACAGTTTGTCACAAATCTCCCCACTCCTCCTCCAACTAAGCCACCAGAAATGAAAGCAATGATGGAAATATTAGAAGAATTAGAGCAGTAAGAAAGAGAAGCAGTGAAAGAAATGAAAGAGGAGGCAGACGACTACCATGAACATCCTAAGCATCAATATCTACCAATTGATGAGGTGGTGCATGGAGATGAAGAAACAAGATCCTCCGACAACAATGGAGGAGATGTTGGCACCAAATATATTATGGAAACCTTTGACGCAGAGCTCAAAGAGGAGTTGGCTCAATAACTCAAGAATGTTGAAGAGGAGATAGAGAGGCAACATTTTGATGAAGAGAAGAGTGTTGAAGAGGAAATGGTGTAAACTAGAAATTCTGGAAACTCTGTGCACCAAAATCAAAAACTGAGTACACCACTGCAAAGTACATGACAGAGTAGCCTAAATAAAAAAAAATTGCTCAAAAAAAGGAGCTAAAATAAGCAAGTTATGAGCCTTCAAAGTCGAACTGCAAAATTGAAAACTCCATTGGTGAGGGGGGCAAAATTTTTTAGTCTGCTGATGTCAGCAAAATGCAGGGTTAAATTTGATGGCCTGTAGCCCGTCAAAGACACCGTCAGTCTTGACAGAATATTCTTTGATCGTGGATGGAATATTTTTTCTGGAATATTTTCGGTCAACGGAATCTAAGCTGTGCCAGAATATTCTTGAATCACAAAATGTTCTCTTCTCGCCGCTGGTAATCGTGAGGTCCCGATATCTAAAGAATGTCGCTGGATTATTTACCGGCCGTCTGCCGGATGTGAAGAGGTCGCAGGGTGGCGAGGCCTCCTACCTGCACCATAGGGCGCTCTGCTGGGGGTCCATGGTTACAGGGTACTTCAGAGTACCCTGTCCTACGTACTCCATAGAGTTTAAATTTTTTTTTTTTTAAATAAAAACTTTACAGTATATAAAAAAATTGTGAAATATTAAATGAAATTTTATTTTTATTTTTTTGAATAATATTTTTTTTACTAAAGAATTTTCGCAGAAAAATAAAAAAAAAAATTTTGAAAAATAAATTGTACCGACTGCATAGGTTGGTCGTACGGCCGGCCTGGTAAAAGTTTTTTCCTCGACAAACAACTTACTTCGATTTGGACGAATTGGCAGTCGATCTTAGGGTTTTTGGCCCTTTTGAACATGATGGCGATGTCCTTTTTGGTTGAAAATGCTCCAAAATGGTAGCTAGCTCTTGGATCTGGCAACCACCTTCAATCTTCAACCCTTTGCAAATTTGGCCTCCAATGTCCAACTAAGACAAAACAAAAGGAAAATCTGACTATCTCGGACACTCCGGACATAATGGCGAGCTCAAATCTGATGCAACAAGCTCTCAAAATGCACCTACAATACAAGGCCAAAAATGGAACCCTCCAAGAATCTCTCCAAATGACTAACTAAAGGCACTCCAATAGCTTTGATACCATGTAAGAATTGACTATGAAGGTAGCCACCCAAGATCTAGAGGCCTAATAGAAAGCACAAGCATAAGAGAGATAGAAACAATATGACAAGAATAAACTATATTCTGCCAAGAATGCAAATATGATGGAATGGTACAATGTTATGCAAAAGTACATAGGAGACCCCTTGGTTATATAGCCAAGGTGAGAACATAGAAGGGCATAAGATTATGAAAAGTGTCGTAATCTTATGACATGAGACAACTATGAAAATTTATCACTCCACCTAAAGTTGAAAAGAGATAATGTGATAATCACCACAAAAGGTGGATCACCCACAAAAGGTGGAGAGATAATCACATGATGTGTCCACAAAAGGTGGAGGTGATAAAGTAATGACATGTTAAGTCCACAAAAAGTGGAAAATCTCCAACAACCTCCTATGTGGTCCCTAAGTAAAGTTAACTAAGGTGTAATTATGACCTAGGACAAGGTACAACACATTTAATTACATTAAAAAATGGAAGAAGCCACTGCTAACTGGGAACAAAATAAGAGCCCCAAGCAAGATGAAGAGGTGTTGCCTCAGCATGAGGAAAAGGAAAAACAAGAAGAAGATAAGCCTGAGGAGGAGGCTAAAACTAAGAAAATCCCATAAGCAAAGCACCATGAAGAACACGAGCATGGACAAGAAGAAGAGAAAACCACTGAAGGGAAGGACAACCCCAAGGAACACATGGCTACTGAATTCCCATGAAAAGAAACCATTTTCATTCAAGATTTTGATGGAGAAAAGATAGAACAAGAGGTTTCGGGGAACAAGGAAATTAAAATCCAACATGCTCACAAAAAATAAGGTGATCATGAATCACCAAAAGGGGAGTCTCAAATGGCCGAATGGCTTGAGAAACAATTGGAGAAGAAAACACCAGCCCCAAGGGACCCAAGAGTAAGGCTAGAGGCCATTTTGGATCGAGCCCAAATAAGCACGAAGAAAGAGAAGAAGCCTAAGGTCAAATCCCATCTGATAATGGACGTATCCAAGTCTAGAACAATGCAAATAGCCACTCCAGTTGTGGGAGAGGAAGGGGTAGGTTATAATATCTCTACCCTTGATCTAGGAACAACCATGAGAGAACAAAAGATTGATCATCTCTAGGGGTTCGTCACCACTATAGTGCATCAAATGAACAAAGATAAGACTTATAAGGAGGAACTAAAAGCACAAGTGGCTGATCTAATGACTTATATTCAACAGTGGTCATCAATGGAAAAGGTCCCCACCACATCCTTCGCACCACCACAACTTTTGTCCAAGGATCACATTGATAAGTTAGAGAAGAGAAAGAACTAGATGAAGGCCATAGAGGATTAGTTCTGGGAGGTCCTCTATAACAATGACATGGGTATAAGTCATGCTATCAAGACAACAAATAAGTTCCTAGAGATGCTAAAGATACTCAAGGGAATAAGGAATTTTTTTACTGACTTCCCCGAGTTATACAGGATTACATATCCCAAACTTGAGGCTATCCTTAAGATACCTGACAAATCTTGGGAGAAGGAGCTTTCCTTGGTAAAGGATGACCACTGGCTCATGGAAACATGGAAGTTGAGCCTAGATCATAGAAAGGAAGCAATGGAACGAGTGCTCCATGAGGTGGAGCTAGATATTGACTAGGTCAACGAAATTAGGGCGGACTACGCAGAATATCTAAAAATGATGGTAGACCTTGATGTACCTTCCAATGAGTTGGACCTAGAGAAATTCAAGCCATATTTCCACAAGAAAATGGAGAACAAGACCACAGATGCGCTAATGCTAGATTTCATGGGTTTTGTTGGATGAGCCTTCGCTCAATCCGAGTAGGTAGTAAAGAAAACATAGAAGTGTGACAAGGACTAGGATGAAATCACCAACAAATCAAGAAGGCTAAACTTTCAAGTGATCCAATCAAATATATTGGAATGGAACAAGCTCCAGGCATTGATCCTAAAGTTTATAGAATATTCCACTGTGAAGAAGAATGAAGGCAACCCAGTCATAGATGATGAGTTCCTCACAAAGTAGCTACAGTAAAAGGAAATCAACAAAAGACAAAAGAGCTACAGTGCTACCACAAGAAGACACAATAGGCTAGAGAACAAAATGTAATTTTAAATTGTAATATATTTTGGGGTAGGTGAAACCTTAATTTGTAGTGAATATTGGCCACACAATACAAATCAATATTGGCCATTCATTTTTCTTTTTGGACACTATAAATAGGGGGTCTCCTCTCATTTTCAAAAGAGAGTTGAGTTGTTGTAAAGGCATGCTGCTGAAATTTTAATAGAAAGTCATTGGCTTTTGGTGGATTCTTGAGTTTCAAATGCATGTTAAATGGTTCTTCTCCCATAGTTAGTTGATTTGAGTAGATTTACTTTGTTGTTCTTTAGTTTTGCATGTTGTTAATAGATTAGTGAATGTTGTTCACTGATTTTGAAGAATTCTATTGCATGTTGGCAACATTCTCTGTCCATACTTTTTGTTGTTTATTGATGGTAAACAACTATGTAAAGTTAGTCTGGGCATAAATTGAAAGAGCTTGCACTAAATATCTGTCTTCTATTCATGCTTATGGTGAATGAATGGTTGAATATCTATAGTCCTTAGAAGCTTGCACTAGTTTCATGAGATAGTGAAGTAATTTGGTTAAGTGGAATTTAGTTTTAGGAAGGTTGTTTGTAGTAGGGTCCTTCATTGTCCCTATTCATTGTTAATTTTAGGTCTAGGAACTTCTTCTCTTCGCTGCCCCTTTTTCCTTTTTTTCTACTAAGTAACCTAAACTAAGGTTCATTACACATTCTAAAGCCAAATTTGGAGTTGAAATAAGAGTTTAAGATTGTTGTTTGAACCTATAGCGGTTGTGCACTAACTTCCCCATCTTAAGAACTCCATTTTAGGATCCAACTTCCCTCTAGCCTAACTCTGTAAGTTAGCCCTATGATTACCAGCAAGATCACATTGAACCAATCAAGATATTCCAAGCTTGTTATGACCTGACACACGAGAGACCTTGGGGTGATTTTCATCAACTTGTTGTTGAAGATTGCCTTTCAAGAGAGGCAGGGCATCTATGCACTGTGTTGAGAAGTTCTAAAACACCCATCAACAAGAATGAGCTGACGTAGGTGATGGGAAAGAGCTCCTTGCATTTTGAAATGGTTTGCAATAAATGTATAACATGTAATAGTGAGAGTGTTATTATTCTTCAGTTGTTACATGGCAAGGAGTGGAAGGGTCTTGCTTTAAGGGTCTATTTTCAATATTTGTTGTAAAGCATGACACTCATCGATACTATGTCCAAGAATTCTATGATATTGACAATGAGATGTGTTTGTGTTCTTAGGATTTGGTTTTCGGTCTTCTCTTATGGGAGGTAATGTAATCAGTCGTCTATGTAAAAGTATATGAAAATTCCTTTCAATATCAATTGGTGGGTAAGGGAATTGTAGTTTCTTTAATTTGTAAGGTCTTTTGCACTCACGAGATTCACCAATTTCTTTAGTTTTATGTTGAGGAGAACCTAAGACGATCCTTTCATCCTTATCATCATTACAAATCATAGGTTGTTCTTTAATAAGGAGGACATTCATATCATGAGGAGGATCTTGATATCCTAATCCTTTTGTATTTTCAATTGGAATTTTCTCTAAGAGTTGATGAATTTCATGTTCACTTGTTGTATCACATCCTTGTTTACTCAATATTGTGAATCATTTTCCATATGTCTCTTCTAGGTTGATGGGAGTGTTTGTCACTTTGTTAACATAGAATGGTTGAGTGTTTGCTTGCTTAGAGGAGCTAGGTTCACCTATTGTAGGGAACTTAGGTTCAATTCTTGTCTCAGTTTCAGGATGTAAGTAACCAAACATATCAAGTGGTGGTATTATAGAGAGTGTTGGTTGTTCCATTGATGGATAAAAGGATGCATTATCTTCAAGGTTGTTAAGACAATCATTTAGGAATTTATTCATGTTTTCATCATCTTCTCCAATGATGTCAACATCATGAGGAGGACATGCATTAGGAGTTGAGTGAGCTCATGAGTAAGTTCAATTTCATTAGGGTCATTTCCAAAAGCAAAACTTGGCACATCCACTAAGGACTTTAAGGACATCCACAGTTTCCCAAAACACATATCCATAATGAAATGTAATGCAAATTTTAGATTCTAAGTTCTATGCAATAGTCTGAAATGAAATGCAATTAAGCAATGCACGAGATGGCCTAATTTAAATTAGGTGTAATGAATTAAATGAAATAGAAAGCCTATAAACTGAAACATAAAGTTATCAATAGCCAATTCAGGAGCATAGAAATAGAGTTTTGAATTTTGGAAAATGTAGTTCAAAATCTGCACTGGGACTAAATCTCCTAGAGGGGCGTATGAGTCCTAGTGGGGATTTTTTTCAAAAATTTCAAAAAAAGTTGAGTGATTTTTATGCTTTTATGTTGTATGATTTGTAGCTTAAATGAAAATGTAGATTTTATATGTTTCTCAATGATTTGAGATGCAAAAATGCAACCTATATGCACTTTCACTAATGCAAGAATTAAAAGCCCTAGAATGCCAATTAACTAATGCAAAATCCTAATGCAATGTTAATGCAAGTAAGATATAGAATGATAATACACTCCAAATCAGAATTATGATGTTCTAAATGCAGGTTCATCAAAATGAAACAACGAAAAATGGGTGATTGCTTTCATATGGCATAAAATATAGAGTAAAATCCACTTTCACAATTATCTCATTAAAGGGAGCCCTAAAGATCTCAATCTAAAGTATGCAAAGGAGAAAGAGATCTTGCAATAGAGTTGTACTAGGGTATGATTATAAACTAATGAGGGGTTCACCACCAAGATAGGCTTGGAAAGACAAATGAAATGCAAGATATAGTGCTTAAACCTAATGCAATGCAATATTTCACTAAATGACCTAAAAATGCATATAAATTAGAACAAAAAGCTACAAGATGAAATGTGTGCACCTGAAAATATAAAGATGATTAAATGAAGGCCTGAAATGTTGAAAAACTATTTTTAAAGTCTGTTGGGACTCATATGCTAGATTGGACGATTTAGTCCCATATCTAGGTTTCTGTGCAAAAATAGGAATCTGGCAAATGGGTGCCTGAAATTGCAAAAACCTAGAAAGTGACCTAAATTGGGACTTATACACCAAAATTGGCATAGCAATCTAGTTAGTGTTTTATGAAGCTTCAAAGTCTAAATCTAGTCTTTAATGTCTACTCTATACTTCTTAATTGATTTTCAGATTCAAAACCCTAATTTGCAACCTATAGAAATCTTCCAAGTATCTCCACTGCAAGGTGACAACTTTGACAACTTTGCACACTTTGAAAAAAATTTCCAAACTTGCTCTTCAATGTGCCTTCAACCTAGACCTACAAATCACACACCAAAGAGAGGGGAAAATGTTGTTTTGTTAGTGGCAAGGGGTTTTCCTTGGTCAAATCCCATTTTGGTAATCAAACCTTGTAATAAAATAATATAGGGAAAGAGAATGATGAATGAACAACATGCAATGTTACAACTCACCAAACCCTAGCAATAAAGTGTTGTAAACATGTATGAAATGGATCCAATTGATGTAGATCTTGACTCTTACTTGAATATGATAGATCTTGAGTTGAATACTTGCTTGAATCATAAAACCCTACATCACAATTGTTAGCTCAAAAACAAACATGATGCATGAAGACTTTGAAATGATGTTTGATACTTGAATAATGCTCTAATATTCTTGATAATCTTCCCTTGAATTATCTTGTGAACTCCAATTTGCTATTATGAATGCTCTCACAAAAGTATTGGGTGAAAATGAGTGAAAGAACCTTGTATTTATACTTAATTATGTAGAAATTCTTAAAATCACAACACTACAAGGCGACATCAAATCTAGGAGGATAAAATCCCACCAAGAATTTGAATTAATTTTAATTTTGGGCCACACAAGACTCATACGCCCAAGGTGGCATATGAGTCCCATTCTGCATAATTTATGGAACCACTTTCAAAAATGCTTAGAAAGGTGTAAAATCAAGATCGAGACCCAAAAACCTGGGTGGAACTCATACACCCAAGTAGATCACTAAATCTAGGCCACACAACCTAAACCAACTGAATTATGATCAAGGATGTTGATTATCTTGGGATCATCCTCAAAAAGATGCATTAATTGAGGCTTGTGGATGCAAAATAAGGCCAATTAAAGCATAAAGAACCCCAATTATTTATGAAAACCTTAGAAAAGTGTTAAAGTGTGTTACAACACTCTAAATAAGGTATGATTAAGTTTTTTTAGTTCACAAGGGCCCAAGACCTAATATGAATGTGTCAAACACATTAAAACACTAAATAAAGGCAACCTTAAGCTCAGTTCAACAAAGAGGGCCCAAATGAGCAAGGAAAAGTAAAGGGATACTTTTTTCATTGCCACATATACATAAGGTGGAAAACTAGCCAAAAGGACCACAACACATGCCAAAACTAGGAAAATACTAACCCTTTTCCCCTACTAAGTGCAGGACAATGATGCACTAAGATAAGTGATGAGAATGAGCTCCTTGCAATAAAGAGAATGATTTGCAATGAATGTATATAACATGTAATAGTGAGAATACTATGATCCTTCAACTATCACATGGCAAGGAGCAAGAGGCATGCTTTAAGTCAAGATGGATTATTAAAGGCTTTGAAATTTCTTCAATATTTTCTTTAAAGGTCAAAAATCATCAGTGTGGTGTCCAAAGAATCTATTATAAGCACAATATGGTTTGGTTTTATCAATTTGTCTTTTTTTCATGTTTTTCAGGTTTAGGTGGTAATTTGATTAGTTGCCAACGTAAAAGAGCATAGAAGATCATATCGATTTTGGATAGTTGTAACAAGTTATAAAGAGATTTAGGAGGCTCAAATAGTTGTTGTAATTGGTTTTTTTGATGTTCATGTACTCTAGGTCTCTTTTTCTTTGGTTTGATTATGATATTGTCATCACTTTCTTCTTCTAACTACAAACTCTTTCCTTTTTTAGAAAAGGATGTGTTAGGAGTAACGAAGAGCTCAGAACTTGCAGGTTCTTCTCTCTTATGAGTAGGAGATGTAATGTAAGGTGGTTAAGGAGGAGGAAAATTTTGGTAAATGATATGGACTAACTTATGAACTCTATCCTATCATTATGTTTAAGTGTCATTTGTATACTCCCTGTAAGAGGAAGGGCATGACCAGTGATAGGTTTGGTTTTCATAAAGTTTTGTAAGATTTTCAATTCTTCATCTAGCCTCATTTTTTTTTGCGGGATATTAGCAATATATTGCACATTATTTATAGGAAGGGAAGTCATGTGAAATGAGGTATGCATGTTATGATCCATTGGGAATTGATTATGAACACTATTAGGAAGAGAGCTAGAAAACCCAAGATCCACAATAAATAGTAATATTGTGGGATGACATGAGTCTCAAACTACGTCCCACAATAGTATTGCTAATAGGACACCAAGTTGTAAAGCTCATACAACTTTCACAAACTTAGTGTGCAAACCGAAAATGGAAAGAGGCTTAAAATGTAATGCAATTACCTAGAATCAAATGTGTAAATGCAATTTTTAGATTATAAACAAGGCAATTTCCTAATTACACTATGCGAAAATCTAAAAATGAAATGTTGTAAATGAAAATTTGAATTTAGACAATGCATGAAATGAACCAAATTAAGCTAGATTTAATGAATTGAATGAAACAGAAAATCAACAAACTAAAACAGAGATCTGACAAAAACAAATAGAAGCACGAAACTAAAGATTTCAATTTCTAGAGATGCAGATTTAGGTTTGATTAGGGACTCATTCTCCCTAGGGAAAATGGGTCCTAGATTAGGTTTTTGAAACAAATTTCTACTAATTTTCAGGTCTTTTTTTAGTGGTTTTTATATTCAGTTTGCTATAGTAAGTTTCATGTTCAGATTTCTATAAATGCAATGTGAAATGCAAGTTGAAAATGTGACAAAATGATGAATTACAAGACCTAGTTTGATATGCAATTTTTAAAAAAAAATTCAAATGCAAGTTTATATGATCTAGAAATGATATGCAAGATGATTGATTTTTTATTTTTTTTAGATTTAAAGAATGCAAACAATGCAATTCTAAAACCCTAGATGATATGCAAATTTGAATACAAACTTAGACACCCTAAATGAGATCTAATTGGATGAAAATGAATGCAAGATCTAATCTAAGATGATAAGAGACTCCAAAAATCACAAAACTAAGATGCTCAAGAAGTCGGGTTCACCATAATGAACCACTGAAAAATGGGGTTTATCAAAATGAACTAACACGATGATAAACCAAAATGAAACATAGGAAAAGAGGGTTTATCAAAATGAATCAACAAGATGATGAACCACACTTTTCACTATTTATTTCATTTGATTATACATAGCACATCATAAAACAAACCTAACTGATATAATAGTAAAAAGGTAGGTTTTAAGATGCTAAAATGATGTGTACCTATTGTGAGAAGTGTTTTTTTAGGCCTCACTAAGGACTCATTCACCTAGTGGTGAATGGGTCCTTGCTAGGGTTCTAGAAAATTGATTTCTAGGTTCTATTCTTGAATGTCTACACTCTCAGATCCCAGGTGTTCAACTCAGGAAAGTCATAAATAAATTTTGTAGATGTCTTTTCATGATCTTGCAATAAATATGACAAATTTGACAACTTTGCAACTTTTTTTCTCCACTTGATCTTCAACCTAAAACTTGTAATCACACATCAAAGAGGAGAAAAGTGTTGATTTGTTAGGGAATAGGAGTTTTCCTTGGTCATTGAACCCCATTTTGATAACTAAACCTTATGATGAAATAATGAAACATGAAACAATGGTACCTTGGATGAAATCTTGGATGAAAAATCAGAAATCTAGCATGAAGTGGCCTCAATTAATGTAGATATTGACCATGAAATTTGATATGAAACAATGCTTGAATTAGATCTTCAATGCTACATCAACATATTAGCTCAACAACATGCATGATGCACTATGCCTTCGACATGATGAAATGGATCTTTGATTGTTGCAATAAACTCTAATAATCTTCCCTTGAATTCCCTCTTAAATGCTCTATAATGTTCTTGTGAAAGTACTATTGATTGCTTATGAAGATCTAGGATGAAACTATGTGAAATAACCTTATGTTTATGCATAACTTAATATTAAATCCAAAAATTCAAATAACACTAGCTTACATTAGATCTAGTATTTGAAATCATTAGAATACTACCAAAAACATATCCCAAGGGTGGTGTCCTAAGTTAGTGAGGACCCATTCGCCATAGGGTGAATGGATCACTAGCATACTTAACTAGGACACATTTCGAGGATTGTGAAATGATATGCCAAAAGGGGGTCCTAGGACCTAGTGGGGACCCATTCATCAAGTGGCAAATGGGTCCTAGGTCACTATCATAGGACACATTCCTTGCAAAATTAAGTGTTGTGTAATTTCACTTAAGAGTTTTAGGTTTTATCCCTCAGAAAATGCAATAAATTAAGCTTAAATTTGAATTAAAGGGGCCAATTAAGCTCAAATTAACCTCAATTAATTAATAAAACCCTATATTATTGTGAAAGTGTAAAAATACACTTTACAACACCCTAAATAAGGCATAATTAATTTCATTTTATCATTAATTATTCATTCCCAAACTAAGTGTGAAAAAAGGTTTTTTTTTTTTACGCCACAATTTTAAAATTATAACTAGTTGAGTTTTTCACTATTCTTGATTGGAAAGTTAGTGAGACATGAATAGTCATGTTTTTCCATGTTCACATCACTCTAAGTTATAAATGATAGAGTTTGGAGAGCTTGTCCTATTCCATGATTTCTATGCATGAGTGAGTCATTCAACTTTACCTACTCTATTAGGTGATGATTAGTATCCCTACAAGATGATATTGTGATGTAATATCTTAATATATAATATATTATTTTGTAAGAGTAAATATATTATCTTATAAGAGAATATATTTTTTAAATATCTTTAAAATCTATTTTAAAATATAAATATAATTTTATTTTAAAGAATTATGTTATTTCCTCAAATATTTGATTATCTTGATTTGTTTAAGATGTTAAGTATAGTAATTTTGAATCCCTTTTTTTTTTAGCAGTATATTATAAATTTATGATATTTTCTTGCACAATTTTTTTTAAGATAATAAAAAAGTCAATAAGATTGTTTTGTAAATTGTATGTAACGTAATTTTTTTAAATATTATTTCTTTAGAAAGAGAAAATTATATTAAGAAAATCTTTAGACATTGTAGGAGCTAATAGTGAGCTCACATACCTTAGGATCTCCTACAAAACCAAATATATAGCCCTCAACAAGAGAGAAGAGAATGATGAAATATTGCTTGATTATGAATGCAACAATGATACAACTTGATACAATATGATATATGAGCTCTTTCTTGTATATGCAAGGTGAGAGATAAGATTATATAATATTTGACAAGTGTCTTAACCTTATGACATGATAGATAAAAAGTGAATGAAAAGATAAATAACACAAGATAAGATCACATGACAAATAAGACTTCTAGAAGGACTCTTAGAACCCTAAGTAAAATTAACATGTGAATGTGTGTAAACTTGACGTAATAGGTAAACTTGTTTCGTAAAATACCATTTTCACATCAACAACCTAAGTGCAACTTAGGGAGATGTAGAAGAATACAAGAACAAAAAGATGATGCAAAGATGCATGGATGGGTCCCAACTACTAGGTCATGTTAGGTATCCATTTACAAATTATTTAGGGTAAGTGCAATAATTTGAGTCCACTTTTAAGTGTCATTTTTAGCTTTAAAATAGGTACCCATTTAGTTTTTAGAATCGGTACCCATTTTAAAGTGGGTACTTGTTCCAAATAGTTTGAAACTCACAATACATGTTTTTCATTTGGATTTAGGCTCAAAAAAGGTATGATAATCCAACCCTTAGCCTAGGACTTGAAAGTACAAGGTCATGGCAATCCTAAGAGAAAACAATGACTTTCGCAATATGGCTCATGAATTTTTTTAGAATTATTTTGTGAAATTAAAATCCATTATAGATAATGATATCTTGTTTTTAAATAAGTAATTTTTTATGATTGGATTTTAAAAAAAAAAAATTAATTAATTTATGATGAAACTCATCCATAAACCTAAAATGTCAATTTTTCATAGTTTTTTAATAAATTTTAATTTGTTAATTTTCTTATAAAAATATATGGCATCAATCTACAAACAATTATTTACATAATAAAAATTAAATAAAAAATGATTGGTCTAGGTCAAATTATGGTGTCCATACATGAGGGTTTTCAAAAATAACTATTAGGGTCAATAAAAATTAATTAAAATAATAATATTTAGAATTTTCTTTTAAGAAATATCCTCATCAATATTCTCTACAATACACATATTTTCCAAAAAAAATAGAAAATACTTTTATTTAGGTCAAAGTATGGTGTCCATACACATGCATGCTATGGTCTTTAAAAAGTGGGTTTTATACATTCTTATTAAAAAAAATTTATCATCTGGGTATTAGAATATATTTACATATTTGAAAACTAGACTCAAAATAATAAATTTAATATTATTAGAATTTTTAATTATTCAATGTGCAAGTATTTCAAAATTTCAATCCAACTATGACAATTTCTTAAAATCGGGAAAAAACACTTCCACTTTTTGAACATTTTGTGGACCCAACTTCTTGCAATTATCTATTATCATAAATTGAGAGAAGAAAAACCCTATGGGAAAATAATTATTTCCAAAAGAGAGAATGCAAGAAAATAATCATGTACAAGTGATGAAAGAAACGATGAATGAAGGACTCAACATAACCCCCCAAAAACTACATCCATCATAAATATACAATATATATTCCCCCATAGTAGATAAAGAGTGATACTATATCCCCTTTATAATGAAGTATCTCCTTTTTCAATGATGAATGCTTGAAAATAAAATACAATCTAATTCTTAAAAATAAAACACCTCCCCTTGAAAAGAAACAAGTACAATGGTGTATATAGAAGAAACTCAAACTCAAAGAAGAGAGATGAGGGAAGAAACATCATAATGTCTATCTTTGAAAATTGATCAAATGTCTCCATGCTAGAGGATAACACAAAAATAGAAGGTCCTACCCCAATCAAAGAATACGACTAATCAATATTATTTGGAAACTCATGAAGAATAGTATCCAAGGATAATGACGGTTTTACAATAATAATGCATTTCATCAAAGAGGAGAGAAAACTCATGAAATATATTTGTAAAATATGAAATACGAATAACGGTATGAAAACATTGAAAAATGTGCACAAATTTCTCTTGAGTAATTTTTTTTTGGGTTACCAAGTGAACTCTCTTATGGATTTGTAAAAACAATGCCAACGTAGAGCCTCCATGTACAACATAGCCTCACTAATGTTTAAAGTGGTGAAAACCCTCACTAAGAAGATATATCTAATGAGAAGATAAGGATTACGAAAGAGATCAGGAACAAATAAGTGAGCAAAAAGGATTCCTTTTTTCTATGCTTTATTGTGTTTTGAAGATGTTTGGAACAATCTTAAATGTTTCAAAACATAGTGGATATTTTCTTCCTATGAGGACTTCTTTTTACTTTAAAAGTTCGGTGTCACCTCATTTCCCCTTGTGTGCATCTAATTCCCGAAAGCATGGCTATAATCTTTGCTTGAAACCCTCATCAATTGTGGTTTACATGGGTCCACGGTGCTTTAACTCGTAAAATTGAACTAGAGAAGGCAAAACAAACAACTGATTTACCATTTAGCATCACTTACTCTTGAAGAAGAGCTTGTGCACACTTGATTTATGATGGGAACTGCAGGTTGGTCGTATCCCTACAAAATGGGCCCATTGTCAGTTCAGAGAAGGTAAAGATAAAGGGGTTATGCAAAGTAGCTCCTGAAAATCTTGAACTTACAAACAATATACTCCTTTCTGTCAGATAGTGCATTCTTGCTTCACACTTTATTGCATGGTTATAGATTGAATGATCAAGTGGATATATTCCTATTAGGCATTATTTTAAGTGTGAAGCTGGACTAACTAGTACTAAATTGCAATTACTTGTACAATGCCTAACTAGGTATTAAAGGCACTGGAAGTACACTTGCTTTTATGTAAGAACTATTGTTTCCTTCACATACTCACCATCCTGAACTGACATGTTTTGAGTGCAAACTTATATGATTAAACATTTGTGATGGGATCTTGATATAAACTTTGTTTGTTTTTAGAGCATCTTTTACATGAATAGTTATATGCTCCAAAATTGTGCTCAAAGTTCGTCGAAGGTGGTTCATTCCGCAACAGATTGTAGGATGGAAGGGGGAGAGGAAAACGAAACAAACAGAGACAAATACAAACATCTGGTACACAATACATAAATTGACTGAGCTTCAACTCTTACATAGATACGAACACCATTACTAAAAATGATTGATGCTCGTGCTTTTCTAGCATGGAAAAAATCTGTTGCGGTGCAAAAACTCTATTATTAGCAAGTAGATGCTTTAAAGTAGTTTTTTGTTTTAAAAAAACTTTGTTTTCTTTTCTAGCGACTAAAGCATGCAATGCATGCTAAGTTTTGAAGATTTGCTTTGTTTTTCTCAAGAGCAGCGAACTCTTTATTTTACCCTGTTTTGTATTCATTTTTTATATATATGCAACAATAAGAGAAAACTTTGTTTTTGAAACAGAGCAGAATTCTATCATTGAATGGTTTTATATCTATGAGTTTTATTTATGTTGAATATTGTTTAATGTTTGTTAATTGGCCGGGATTTCATCTATCTTCTCCTTGTTATCTCTTTTTTCTGTAATGATTATTTTTATCAGCTGGCTGTAAGAAATATGGATTTCAATTTTGAATCTACAATTATAGACTTCTAATAGCTTGGAGAGCCAGACTCATGAGAGAGTGCTTACAAATATGGGCTTAAACAATATATAGAAATAGTGCAATAAAATTTCTGGATTTGATTATGTTTTAGTTTTTCAAATTCAGAAATAGTGCAATAATTTTTTTGGATTTGATTGTGTTTTAATTTTTCAAATCCAAAAATAGTGTAATAAAGTTTCTGGATTTGATGTGAAAAACTAAAACACAGTCAAATCCATAAATTTTATTGCACTACTTGATAGATTGTGGAAACTTAATATCTTTAATATATAGAAAACTAACCATCAACGGAGTAGAGAGAATAGAAATAAAATATTGTATTTCAAACTGCCCATAAAGCGTGTGAAACCTGCTGATGGAACAGAACAGGCTGGAGGATCTAATATGAAATCCATTCGAATCTTTGTACGAGATTGACTGAGATCCAATGCTGATACGGAGGACACTGACATGATTGACTCCAGCTGGAGAGTTAACGTTTCCATCTTCTTCAGGCTTTGTTTAAATTGCCAGGCAAAGAACCCTTTAAGAAAATAAGTTCCTTGAAATTTGGTAGGATGTGAAGGTAGATTTATTGCATGATTTTTCTGTGGATGACTTGAGTTTTTGGTCTTTAGAAAGAACATTTACATGTAAAAAGTAGAAATTTAAAAAAGAGAATTTTGAAGAGATTGCAGGATATGGCTCAACCTAGATACTTGCTTCATATCCTTTGATGATGATGGCCAATAAAACTCACCAAGCCTTATAAATTGTTATATGTATTCAATTTCTTTGGTTTTCAAGATGATTTCACTCCTGAAGTTCAGTAACCCCGAAAGCAATCTCTAGATGCTAAGGTACACAAGAGAACTATGTTTAAATTTTATGTTTGTCTATCTATTGGCAACCTCTTTCTTCTATAGAGGTTACTGAACTTACTGGCGTGTGATCAGGACACTACTGGAATACCAGCGTCATTGTTGCCTCAAGACAAAATGACTAAATTGGTTTCTGATGGAAGTAAACAAGATACCGATGGTGAAGAATGTCTGTCTGATTCTGATTTGAACAAGCTTGTGGGTGCCTAAGATAGCTGTAGTCTGGAGGTAATTAAGCATATAAAGTCTTGATGCTTATCTTGCCCATCGTTCATCAAATGTCAAATGACAACACATTGAACACAGAAAAACTTTTCCTTGTAGGAGATCGATTCTCCCTGTACTCTGCAGAGTGAATTGCGCCCATATCAGAAGCAAGCTTTGTACTGGATGCCTAGATTGGAGAAGGGAGCAAAACCGGAGGAGGCAGAAAGATCTCTCCATCCCTGTTGGATGTCACCATTGAGTTTCCCAGTGCCTTGCAACTGACTGGAAGAGGGGTATTTCATGTTTCCTTTTATCTATTAAATAGTTATATTTCTCTGTATTCTTGCATGAACTTGCTACTTAAAGTGAATGAATTTGCGACGTCTTGAAGATTTTGGTAGATGCCATGGGGCTTGGAAAGACTGTCATGGCAAATCACTTCTCCTTGCAAATTCTGGTAAAGTTGGTGCGAGTGTTGTGGATTCTGTTGAGTCATTCAATAAGAGCAGTAAGAGTGAAAGAACAGTTGTTGATCCTTTTGGGATGGGTGTAATTCCCAAATCATTTATGTGCCCTAGCAAAAGACAAACCCTAAGTATGCTGAAGAAACCAGGCACCAGACTACATAAAGGAGGGAGAAACCTTATGCCCCATGACATTGCTCGGTCAGCGGAAGGTAAATAGCATAACTTTCAGCCGAATACATTGAACTTTGAAGTTAGAGAATAGTGTTTTGTATTAAGCATCTAGCTACTTTTATTCACAAAAGCATTCTTGGTGAAAATTGCTAAGCCTAAATTGTGATTCGATCAGCTCATTTTTAGTGGTTCCTTTAGTACCAATGTCGTGACATGAATGGTATTTTATATTTGTTTGTAGATAGAAATTGAAACCCTACAGCCTGGAGCCATGTCTGTGTATGTTCATTATGGACAAAGCAGAACAAAGGACATCAAAACTCTTTTGTAGCAGGATGTAGTTATGACAACTTATAGGGGCTTATCATCAGAATACCAACCAGAGGTTGGTTGATGAATCTTTCATTTTGCATGGTAGATTTTTTGGCAAAGTGCTTCCTCTATAATAGTTTAAACTTGATACAATCCATTTATAACTTGAATGGCCTTTTCTTTTCTAATTTGTAGAATTCTCGAGATGAAGGTGTGCTTCACTCAATACACTGGTTTAGGGTAGTTCTCGATGAAGCAAATAATATAAAGTCTCCTAAGAGCCAATCATCCCAGGCTGCTTATACTCTTGTTGCTTATTGTTGTTGGTGTCTCGCTGGAACGCCGGTTCAGGTATATAGTATGTTTTTTCTTAAGTTACCAACCCTTACTTATTGATTATAATTTTTTATATTTTTATTTTAGATACAACATAAGCATAGATCTCTTACTTATTAAACCTTAGCTGAGTCTATGAGATATATTGAAATACTGAGTTTACTGTAGCTTTTGTTGGCTAGATACAGAATCCCCTAGAGACCTTTGTTGTGCCTTGCACAGACAAACCTATCATAGACCACAATAATGTTTATAAATTTGATTATTAATTATAGAAAAGTTTGACTGTATGAGTTATAACACCCATTACTAAATACTAGATAACAGTAAATGCAGTCACAATCATGCAAATTGTAGAACACTAGTATGGAATATATAATAGATTATCTTACCCACGTCCAATGTGGTAGGAGAGCAATGTTTTTCACCTCCTTATCTGTTAGTGATCCTATAAAAGTTTCCTTCTCATATCTACATTTGTTTTTAACCTCTTTTCCACTTTTCTTGTCTTTTTTTCATTTCCCTTTCCTATTAAATCAGATTTGTTCCCTTTGCCTAGAAAACATGTCATTTATTTAGTCTTCCCTCTGGTCATGATTTCTTTGCTATCCTTTTTCTCCATGCATTAGCGTTCAGACATAGTTGTGCAAGTATCCCTTAATGTTGCTTACTTATATTTGTATGCATTCTTTCTTGATTGCTTTATGCTGATTTCTCACATCGTTATTTGTCCGCTCACATGTCTGCTGTGTTGCCATCATTGTATAATACCACAATGCTTTAGCAAGCAATCACTGCATGAATCTCATTATCATGGAATTCTTACCGTCATTAATTCACCATTAACAATTTACTGTGGGAAAATTCACTGTGCGAAGGTTAATTTTTCATAACGGTGAATTGTTGACAGTGAATTTTCTGTTGATAAATTGCTGGTAGTGAATTTTCTTAGAACCCATTATCATATCCCATTAGTACATGCCATGATAAATTAACCTAGGAAATACTTGAAGTTTTAGAATAGGCCGATTGGCCCTTGGTGTAGCAGCTGAGCCATGCTGTAGGCACTATACAGTGAGTTTGAATCTCTCAATATTAAAAGAAATATATTAGAATAGGTGTAGACAGGTGAAACATATTTTAGAAAGGACCATAGTTCATATTCTTGCTCTAGCTGTTGAATAGAAGATAAGCAGCATGATCATATATTTGTGTTACACCAGAAATGCAACGAGAAAGTGCCCTTTCGCGTTCTGATGGTCGAAACGCTTTCTCGGTCGTTTCCAAGCATCTGTCTGTAACCATCTTAGTTTATTAATGATTGAGTTAATCCCGAGTATCAGAACTGGCATGACAGTGCTCCCCATCTCATCTACCACTTTTAATATCTAAACTAAGTACGCTTCATAATGTTCATACCTACTATTCAATACCCAACGTTCAACGCATTATGGGCTATGTAATGTGACAGACAGTACAAGCATGAATTGTAAAACATATCTTAGCGTTTGATTGTACATTTTCCAGTCCCATGCCACGATGATGGTCTTTAATGAATGAATGAAAGATTTTAATGACATCCACGAGACTAAACAGTCTATGGGACCAAGACCCAACTTAATTTTCTTTCATGATCTTTTCTAAATTAGATCTTCTACTATTGATTTTGACTAGAAGGCTGGCCATCTGGTTGATCTTATCCTCCTCGAATAACTACTGCATATTGTCCATACCCAAACTATTTGCATACTGTTTACGGATGTCTTCATAAGCTATGCACTCCAAGAAGAAGTGTCGCTCTGTCTCAACCACCCCCTTATTGCAGAATATGCAGGTTCTTTCATCCCACATTTCCTTAGGAGACTTCCATCTACCGGTCTCGCACCTAAGATGATGTGATCCTGTCCTCATCTGTGCTATTAACACCCTCGCTTTCCCTTTAAAAGCAGCCCCTAAATACGTTTTTTCACCATGATCCTTTGTCAGGTTAAACTCTTTGATGTAGTATGCTTTTTTTCGCCCAATCTGATTTGACCACATGGCAGTCCTAAATTTTTCCTTCACGTAATCTTTTATTTCACTATTGGTGTTGGGACACTCCTGGAATTTGATGTCCCACTTGTTCAGCCACTTGTTGTTCTGCTTCATCCAAGTTTTCTTTCTACGGTTTAGCACCTCCTCCATAACCGCTTTGGGCCACCGGTGGTTGTCCATGTTTTCAATCTTCTTTAGATAACTTATCAACCGAGTTATTGCCGATGCCTCCAAGGGAAAAGCCCCCGCTTCAGCTAAAAGAATTTCATATGGGACCGTGGCCTTAACTTTGAGATTGCTTGTTATTAGGTGTTTTTGGATTCTTTCAATTTGTCTCCAGCTGCAATTTGACATATTGCTTCCCCACACTTCACACCCATAAAGTACAACTGGCGTGACAAGTAAACCAAAAAGAGTTTTCTTGGTTTTCCAATCCCAAAGTTCCGCTTTCCTACATCTGTTTTGCAGCAGGAAAAAGGCTTTCCACCCTCCCTGTATCCTTTTCGCCCGACAGGTCTCCCAGCTGAGCTTATGGTGAAAATCAATCCCAAGATACTTGTATTCTTTCACTATATCGAGTGGACTACCTTCAAAAGGAAAGATATGTTGTTTTTCTTTTCTATTCAAAGAGAAAATCATGATTTTGGTTTTGGTGGTGTTCACTTGCATCCCCACTTCCTGACAGAAGTGTTCTAAAGCTTTCAAATGTTCTCTTAACCCATGAGCTGTTTTTGAAATCAAAATAAGATCGTCAGCATAAAGAAGTAATTTCACTACATAACCTGCTAATTGGATACCGTCCCCTCCATCCTTGCTTAACCAAGCTTCCAACTTATCAATGTAGAGCCCAAAAAGCGTGGGAGATAAAGGGCAACCTTGCTTAACCCCAATGTCGCTGCCAAAACATTCTGACATACCCTCACTTGTTCTAATTTTAGCATTAACCTTCTCATATAACCTGTGAACAACAACTCTAAACACATTTGGAATGCCTAATTCTTCCATCCTATTCCACAGTTTGTCCCTAGGCATCGTGTCAAAAGCTTTCTTGAAGTCAACGAAACAACAATAAGCTTCCTCACCCTGATAGTCCCAAATCTTCTCAATCAAGTGCCTAAGGGTGATGCAGTGATCAATGGTAGAGTGCCTAGATCTGAAGCCTGCCTGCCCCTTTGCCCTTTTGCCCTCATTTTATGCCCAGTTGTTGATCCTACGCTCAACCATGCTCCCAAAGAGCTTGCCAAAGATAGGATTAACCATGATTGTGCGGTAGTTAGATGGGTTATTGATATCACCACTTTTAAACAAAGGAATGACCACACTGGTAGTCCACTCCATAGGAAAGCCTTCCTGATTGACATTGTTGAAAATTCTTGTTATGTAAGGAGCGAGAGTTTCAATCCCCCACTTTAGAAATTCAGCCTGAATCCCATCTATGTCATGTGCTTTCCCACTTGCTAACTTCTTTATTCCCTGTTTAATATCATCCACGGTGAATATTTCCATTGATGTGTTAACAACTGGAGGGATGTTTTTCTCGTGGACCCGCTCATAAAGGAACCTAGCATACTCTAACCATTGTGCATTTGTGATATTGTTCTCCACCTTCTCTTTCTTTTGCTGCAATTCCCTCCAAAAGCCTTTAGGATTCTGCTTCCCAAGTGAGATTAGCTCTTTCCTTCTTTCATTAACGTATTCCATTTTTTTGGATTGCACTAATTTTACATATGTTTTCTTGTATTCTTTGTCCATATCACCCTCCTTTAGCGATCTCTTGGTTGCCTTACACTCATCATCATACCACGGATTTGCCGGGAATGTGTTTGCAGCCCTCACCTTGGGAAAAGACCTTTTGCATGCATTTAATGCTTTGTGGATTATCGGGATCAGCAAACTGTTGTGAATATGGGCATCAACCCCTTTAACAGAGTTAATCTCTCCCTCATTTTTCAGATCATGGAACTGCTGCTTAAGAACAACATTAAATATTTCTTTATTTACCTGATTTATGAGTATTTTACCCTTGGGAAGGTCTTTTTTTGCATGTGTTGAACTTGCTTGTTGTGTTGATTGATAGTAGAAACACGAAGCTTAACCCGAAGGGGTAAGTGGTCAGAATTCATCTCAATAGGACAGTCCTCTATGTCAAACTCTAGCAGCCTAGAACCAAAACTTTGAGAGCAAACCACGTAGTCAACCACACTTTGACCGTTGTAGGTCTTGTACGTGACTCCCCCAGATGTCGGCCAATCTCTCACCCCGTTGCAAATAACCATGCCAAACAAACTACAAAGCCCAAGTAATTCAGTCCCAAACGAATTCACCGTGCCATTATCATCTTTGAACGCTTCATTCCCCACTCTATACAAAACAACGTGGCATTCAAATTGGCGATACAGAGAGTAAGAGAAGCTTCGGGGTATTTACCCAAGACCGTCGTTTCCCTTTCACTCAAATTATAGTTCTTGACATTTTAAGATAATGTTTCAATGCGGTTGGGATCGTGGCAACTTCCCGTTGATGTTTCGCGGTGTCCAAGTGAAAAGGTCAATTCTTTTGTTTGACCCATTTTTTTCACTTTGCCCTCGCAGTCCATGTGTACATCCTCGTTATATACCTTTTCAAGCACTTTTATCATTCACATGACAATATTTTTTAAAGGTGCTTAATTCGTTTTAGTAGAAGTCGATCTAGCATTATCTTTATATTCTTTTATATAAAGTATTGTGAATTTGTTGTTTTTTTATTGAGAGATGAAATTGTATTTTTATTGATTTTAATTTGTAATATAGTTATCAATTTCATTAAGAAAGTTGTTGAATTCATTGATGTGGTCTTTAGATTGATTGACAAGATCAATGATATCTTTGTTAAGAGGCTTCTTGCCTCTAAAACCTCTCATTCAACCACCAAATGTAAGGTCAAAATATATGATGGAACCAAAGACCCTAACATGATTTACAATTAAGTTTTTAACATTGAGACTTGGTTTCAATACAACTAGATCCCTAATGCCAATAAGATGCCATTTATAAAATTGAAGATCTCTTGATCATTAAATGCTAAGACACTAAGAATCTTATTAGCATTAGGAATCAACTTGTCATAGCATTCACTTGGAGACATTTTATCCTTTCAACTATTATTAGGATCTATGTATTAAATGCCTTCATTTGTGACAAGGATGTCAAGTGTTTGTCTAAGATTACATATACCAATTCAATTGAGTGCAAATATTACTTGAAGTGCTAGATTATAAAGAACATTATAAGTGTTGTTATTGGAAGAGCTTGTGCTAAAATAAAATTACCAGAATGTATACATTTAGAAATTTGCGCAACTTTAGGCAAAGGCTATAAAAAATATGATATGGGACAATGCACATGCACTTTTAGCTCTTCAAAATGCACTCCAAGCTCTTCAAAATGTATATATTTGAGGAATTTGAGTGATTTGGGATTAATAACTACACGATTAATGTTGTGGGATAGCATGGATGGTGTGGGTTTAGAAATGTTTAATGGGATGGCATAAGATCAACAATATTGTGAGATGGAATGGGAGTATAAATTTCATAGGATGTCATATGATAAGAATTTTTTTGGGATGGCATGACTTTCTTTGTGCTTTATGGCCTATGCTCTGCAATGAGCTATCCTTGAAGGAAATATAAAAATCTAACATGCCATTTGGATTGACATAGCTTGGATTGTGAAGATTTTGTGGATAAACCATTAGCATAAGAAGTGGATGAATTAGGAAATGAGTTAGACACTCTTGTGAAGGGAATATTTGAGGATGAGGATAGGGGTATGGATTGGATAAGGGGATAGAGAACATGGACTAGAATTGAATAAAGGATTTGTATAGGAATCCACATGAAAATCTTGTGAAGGAAAGATTGGGGGATAAGGATTTGAGATATGGAGTGAAGATTTAAGGATGTGATTTATATATTATGGGTTCCCTTATCAAAGATAGGAAATGGATGACCAATGGGTAACCATTGAAGATTATTTTGGAATATAGATTGTCAATGTAGATCTTTGGTTAAAGGTGAGTTTCATTTTTAAAAGGTAGAATAAGGAGGACAAATGGATAAATGTTGAAGATGAATGTCATAGCTTGCACTAACTAGTTAATGATTTAGATAGGGTGATCCCACAATAGTGGTTTACAATTTTTGGCCAACTGGACACTAAAATTATTATTTTTAACTAAATCTTCACATTCAAGCACCCATAGCGGTTAAATCGTGAGGGATTTGAAGATGATGCAAACTAGAGTCTCGTCACATTTTGATTGTAGATTCTAAAAATATTTTTTTCAAAATTTTTGGAATTAGATTGCACTTTTTTTTCCATCTTCCACGAAATTTCTTTTTTTTAGAAAACAACGTTTTTAAAAAGTGACGCACACTGTATAACACATAACTTTTTTTTCATGAAGGATAAAATTCTAATTTTTTCGAATTTAGATTTGTAGCTCCGATATCTAGTGTTTCCACTTGGTTGGATTTTTTTTATTAAATATTTTTTCTTTAATCAAATTTCGAAGTCAAACCAGTTACAATTCAGACATAGCGTGACTGTATAACACATAATTTTTTTTGTATATATCGAAATTCATTTATTTTTTTTGTTGGCCCAAAGACTTCAATAACTGGTGCACTCATATTTTTCATTTATTTTGATAATCTGCTATTTTTCTACATGTGTAGAACAAAGACCTTCATTTTTGATGAAGAGCCTATGTTTAATAAAACTAAAAAAACAAATACATAATAAAACCAAAACATATTAAAATTATATTCGTTGGATAGCTCGTTTCGAGGACTACCTGATTCCAGTTGGGTTTGTGAAGATTCCTCCATTTTCATCTTCAAACCGAATTCCAAAGTGCCAAAATTTAGGTTTTTTTTTGTGTCTCAGGGGGGTATTAGGAATAAGGGGGCTTCATATGAACCCCTAGGAGTGAACCCGGGTTCGACCAAACCCTAGTTCAACCGGTTCGCTCGAGGTCCTTTCCAATGCATTTTTTTTTGTTGTCAAATTCAAAGAGGTTCGCTCGAACTAGTAGGTTCGTATGAACCCCCAAAATCACTTTTTTTGCCTGGGGTCATTTTTGTGAGTTTTCCTTCCTCACTTGAATTGGAAACCACTATTGTGGCTTCACTTGATAATTGATGGGTAAATGATTAGAAGTTATGACAACAATATCTAAAGATCTATGAGGTATTTCATAAGGAGAACCAAGGGACAGGCATGTGAAATTAGCAATATAGTTTATGTTGATTGGTTATTGGCTTTGATAAGTGATACATGAGAAATTAGAGCTTGTGGTAGTCCTACTCAAGGTCATGGCATCTATGAGTTTAGGAGGTAATTCATCATATTCTAGTTGTTCAACAAGGCTATCATAATCATTGTATTCATTTTGACTAACTTGATTTGATAAGAAAATTTGATCTAAGGGACTCAATGTTTGGTTTACCCTTGATTATTATCTTTAGCCTTGCTTGTGTGGGATATGGGTTCATTTCTTTGGTTTGGATTTTAGTTTTTGATTATCCATATAACTAGATTCATATGTTTTATATTTTGGATGATTTAGGTTTTGGATAATTTGATGGCATTGACTTAGGGTCTTAAGAATGAGCATTAGATTGGACGGTGATTGATGTCAAGGATGAGATTTTTGAATTAAAGTTGGATTAAATGAACTTTGATGGTTAGTCCCATGAGATTAAAATTAAGGAAAAAGTGACTTGTGCTGAGGTGATTTGATGGTTATTGGAATTGGGATGATAGGGTGTGATTAGATTTGGATTGATTAGTTTGGAATTGGACAATGATTAGGATGAATGGATGAGGGATATTTGGATGGGTTGGATTATAATGAGTTGGATTTGGATTAGGATGGTTGGATTTGATTAGGACGGGTTTAGATTATAATGGTTTGGATGGAGATGGATAAATTATATTGGGTTTGATTAGATTGGGATGGATCATTGAAGATGTGGGATGTGGGTTAGGATAAGTTGATTTAGGATGAAAATGGAACTTGGATGAGGGGATTGGTTATGATTGGGGAAAAATTTTGATGTTAGTATTTGCTTATGGACTCAAGTGAGGAGGTTACAAGATGATTGATTAGAATAGAGGACGACTAGGATTAGGATGAAAGTGATGTGCTATCTTGTATCACAAAAGCATATGTCTATAGACTCTTTAAATTTAGATTTGAAATTGAAATGGTTGAAACCTATAATCAAGGTTTGTTCAATGGATTTCCATAAGAATGAACAACAAGAAATGTTTTTAAATGTGGATGTAAAGTATGTTCACTAATTTAACACATGAAAACATTAAAAAAAAACACATTAATAGCTTATAGCCCTGTTCTATTCAAGTGGATGTCATTTTTATGACCTCATCAATGGACCACCTATACACCCCTTACGATGAAGGAAAATCAATACCCATAGTGAGTTTTACTTGTTTCAAAATTGACTGTTATGTTTACTCTACGAACACAGTTTCATTTTACTCGCGGATAAAAACAATAATTTCACTTTATTTCGTATGAATATACGTTCGGCGTGCAACTTCTGTGTATAACTGTGTGTAATTATGTGAATTGTGATATGTGATCTGTAATCTATCATTTTAGTTTAGTATTTTTTTGATTAATAACATATTAAGCAGTGTGAACTGAAACATATATCAAAAATACTCTCCATTGATGTTATATACTGTAAAAGGATTATTTCTCTTAAAGATACAGGTATTTTGGATCCCACAAAGCTGTGGATTTACTGTACCACGTGAACAGCATAAGAAGAGGCATCGATCGTGACTGGTGTGATCGGTGATGGTCACCCCACTTTCGAGCGTCTCTTCACGCCCATACGACGAACATACCGACAAGTGCAATCAAAAGAATTATCCTGGCCACACCTGCGTATGAGGAAGATTCATGGAAGCCCGAGATGCTTGCGTATGAGGAAGGATCCCATGTGGGAGGCGGGCTTCCATGAATCTTCCTCATACGCGGGTGTGGCCAAGATAATTCTTTTGATTGGACTTGTCGGTATACCCACCATACCGGCGTGAAGAGATGCTCGAAAGTGGGGTGACCGTCATCGATCACACCAGTCACAATTCACGCCTCTTCTTCTGCTATTCACGAGGTACAGTAAATCCACAGCTTTACCGGATCCAAAATACCTATATCTTTAGGAGAAATAATCCTTTTACAGTATATAACAGCAATGAGAGTATTTTTGATATATGTATCAGTTCACACTGTTTAATATGTTATTATTGTGAACTTCCAACATTACAAAATTTCCAAAACAACAACAAAGATTTCTTCTGCTAAGGCTGCGGTCGCATAGTGGGAGGCTTCCTAAAAATTCAATGGGTGCTGTTTAGATTTTTAAGAGTATTTTTTAAATCGATGATCCCATGAATTTTGTAGCTTAAAAATTTAAGCTTCAAATTTTAATAAATTGTGATAGCTTGAATTTTATTATTTTTTACATTCAATTCAACAAATAAATATAAAATAATATTAAAAAAATTGATAGAATTTAAATATCTCATATAATTGATTAGTAGCATAAACTTAAAATTACAAACTTAAAAAAATTCTATTTAAAAAAATATTTTAATTAATCCTGTAATATTTTATTTTTTTTAGTCAGAAAACTCTTTGACTATAAAAAAAGTTGGTGGAACCCATCCATAAGACCCTCGATGCCTGTGATCATTACCCAAAATCCATTTCAGTTGAAGTAGATTACCTGTTACCCAAGACCAATTTACAAATGAAGTAGATTGGTCATCATAAATGTAGGAGGTGGATGGAATACAGATCTAATACCTAAACTCAGAAATAAACACAAAATTGATTCACCAAAAAATCCTCTGTGCTGTTGCACATTTCATTTATCACTCAATATATTACATATGCCAGAATACTACAACATTGCCTATGATCTCTTGATCATCTTGCCACCTGATGCTCTAACCCATTACTTGATGCCTCTTTTATAGAGGGCTTATAATACATATAGATAATTCTGGAAACTACAAAATACATTCTAGAAATTACAAAGGACTCTTCTAGAACTTAGGCCAGCCTGTCTATCTTCTAGAACAATCTCTAACTTTTCTAACCCTTTCTAGAAATTCTTATTTGATTTTTCTTTTTCCAATTTAATATTTGTCTTATTTATATTCCCAATGAGTGGGAGAAATTATATTCCAACACTCCTCCCTAATTTCTACCACGAATGTTGCAGCATTCCCCAATCTCTTTTTCCATTGACAATTGTCTTCTCTTCCTTTCCTTACGGTTGCAACCAACTCTTCAAACTTTCTCGAATCCTTTTCTTTTCCATCTTGATGATCTTTATGCCTTGACGATGCCTTTGTCCTAGTCCAACTATTGCGGCAATCCTTGAACTATTTAACTCTTCAAAACTTGAATCTGGAACTTCCTGGAGTCTTTCCTTCTATAGATGTCTTGCATCATCTTCAAACTTATTATCATTTATGCCTTTTGAAAATCTTGCTTGATTGCCATCAACTTTCACTTGTGAACTTTTATACTTAAACAAGTTCCTGATCATACCTGTCATTTTCTGCCAACTCGATCCATAAACCCATCCACAGTCCATTTGCATGCTTCTTGTATCTCTTTGCCAACACATCTTCTTTGAATGATTTCTCAAACCACATATTCTGCATGGATGTAGATCCCAACATGTATCCTTCGTATGTCCTTTCCTGTTACAATGTCAACATTGCATACAATGCACTTCTCAAACAAATTTCGTTAAACCTGTGTTATTTCCTTTACCTATCACATATCCAAGACCTTCATGCTTTGGCCTCATTATTGGCTTAATTGGTTCTCTCATCCCTTGACAATATTTTCCTAAACCTTTACCTTTGTATCCCATTCTTTCCATGATCTTTAAACCAACATTTTTTTCATTGTCATTACTTCTAACAACATTATCATTTTGACAATTTTTATCACAAACTTCTTCAGCAAAAACACATTTATCAAATGAAAAATTCAAGTCATCTATACCACATGCAACATCATGAACCAATTTTGACTTCAAACATTCATTCACTTTTGTAATTTCTTTCATCTGCACACTATTTGCTTATTCTAATTTCTTTAATTTCTCTTCTAAGTCATCAACCAATTCCACTCTTTGTTTCAGTTCTTCATTTTTTTTTTTTTTATCTTCTCAAACAATCTTAACTTTTCCTCTAACTCTTCATTCTTCTTTTTAACCTCATCAAATAATTTTAACTTTTCTTCTAACTTTTCACTTTTATCTTTAACTTCTTCCAATTCCTTTTTAAGATTATAATTTTCATCTAAAAGTTTACACTTTTCTCTCTGCATCTCTTTATTAATTTCAAAATAGAATCTATTATTTTTCTTAACAATATCCAGTTGTTCTCTAAAGCTTGTTAATTCTTCTTCCAAGAAATTGTTTTCAACCACTAAATTTTCATTCTCTCTGTTAACCCTTTTTCCAATTTTTCCCATTGAAACAAATAATTAAACTCACCTTATTCTTCTTCTAGAAACTTCCCGTGCCTTCCAATATCTTCTTTAATTTCTTCGTCAATTAACTTTGTCACTGCAATTTCTACACAAATTTTGGACAGCTTCTTTCTTGCCAACTTCTAAGGACTGCAGCCTCATGTCAATCTCTAATAACTCTGCATTTCATCCGATACCCTTCTCTTTGAAATCTCAGACAAAAATAATCTTTAGCTATCGGTCTGCAATAACCGTCGGACAACTAGCAGTACTTGATAGCAATGGCAGCTTTCTCTCAACTATTAGTGATGTCTTTTATTGAAAAGGAACAACAATCTCCTACCAATCTTTCACAACACTGTAAAGCACAGCAATCTGTGATCTTGCAAACAACGACCCACTTTTTTCAAGCAATCTTCTTTTAAATTATGCGATCCACAATGATATCCTTTTCAATACTTTTCAGCGAACCTTTGACTGGCACAGTGATCTGTCTTCTTATGCAATCTTCAATTAAAACAATTCTCTTTTGCAATTTTTTAGCAATTCAGATTTGACTTCAATGGCTTGACTGTGATCTTTTCTTTCAGATTGAGCGCAACATCTCCTTGCTACACTTTTTGACTGCTACAAATGCTGGGACTTGCCTTTGGCAGTAGTGATCTCCTTTATCTCCCACGATCTTCTTTTCATTGACTGGCATAAAACCATGATCTTCATCAGTACCTTTTGATCGTTGTGATCATCATCTTGGATCCCGCAGTGATTATATGCTCCTTCCTTCAACTGGGCCCTCTTTATATCCACAATATTGTGATCTTCAAATTACAACTATCCTTCTATGCTCTTACCCTAGCTCTGATACCACATGTAGGGGGTGGATGGAATACAGATCTAATACATAAACTCAGAAATAAACACAAAATTGATTCACCAAAAAATCCTCTGGGCTGCTTATCACTGAATATATTACATATGCCATAATACTACAGCATTTCCTATGATCTCTTGATCATCTTGCCACCTGATGCTCTAACCCATTACTTGATGCCTCTTTTATAAAAGGCTTAAAATACATATAGATAATTCTAGAAACTACAAAATACATTCTAGAAATTACAAAGGACTCTTCTAGAACTTAGGCCAGCCTGTCTATCTTCTAAAACAATCTCTAACTTTTTAACCCTTTCTAAAAATTCTTATTTGATTTGTCTTTTTCCAATTTAATATTTGTCTTATTTATATTCCCAATGAGTGGGAGAAATTATATTCCAACAATAAATTTGATCATTACCCAGAACCAATTTCCGGCTCTTTCATTTCTATTCTTACGGTCTGAGAGAAGATGAGAGGCGGCATGAGCAAGGGGGTTGGGGTAGAGCCTGATTGGGAAAACGATTTAAAAAAAGCCTATGCAGAGGATTCAGACGTCAAGAGTTTCGACGAGAAGCTTGAAGCTGACAAGAAGCAAATTATCAACACCCTTGAAAATGGCAGGGTAAAGGGGAGCTTGCCTCTGGATTCTCTAAAGGTGATCACCTCCCGGTTGGCTGAAATAGACGAGCGCCTCAAAAATCTCATACTGAAACATCAGAAAGAGATCCAGAAAAATCATAAGCTGTCTGAGTTGGTTGACGAATATCTCAAACAGAATGTAGTGACTTCAGAATTCTACAATAAACTGCACAATTGGCTGGAAAGGTTGGACGACAGCCGGCGTTTACTTGAGAACGCGTTATGGTGCATAGAACCTGCAAATCCCGACAGGGCGCAGTACACGAAGTATAAGGACAAGTTAGCGGAATTTAAGATGGCTGTGAAGCTATTTAACGAGGAATTTTCCCACCTGTTGAATGACGTCCGCGAAAAGCACGAACAGATTCAGAAGAAGCTCAAGGCGATAAATGATGAATTGGATAGAAAGCTCGGGCGCCTGAGGGTGTGGCGAAAGTTTTCGATCATTATTTTTGTGGCGGCGGCTGCAACGGTGTTGATTTGCTCTGTGGTAGCAGTGGCCATGACGGCGCCGCCGTTAGCGGTGGCCATTCTCGCCGCCCCATCGCTTCCCATTGCCTCCATGGGCGAGTGGGTCAACCACAAGTTGACAGAATACGAGAAGAAGATCAAGGTAGAATGTGACGTTACAAAGGCGATGGAGGAAGGAACCCGTCTAGGGCTTTTCGAGCTGAATCAAATTAGCGGTCACTTGGACCGACTGGAGGCCACCATCCGTTTGATTCTTGGGAAGGTGGACTTCTATTTCAAGGATGAGGATGACCAGCACGATGCAGTGGAGGTTATCAGGGAGAAACAACAGGGCTTTAAGGATCAGATCGATAACCTCAAGGATGCAGTGGAATATATCAGGGAGAAACGGCAGAGCTTTAAGGACCAGACCAATTCCCAGAACGCTGTAGTGGAGGATATCAAGAAGAAATAGCAGAGCTTTAAGCACCAGATCAATGTCCAGAATGTTGTAGTGGAGGATATCAAGAAGCAGCAGCAGGACCTTAAGTACAAGATCGATGATCTTTTCAATCATTTGGATCTCTGCACCCGAGAAACACGAGGGAACAGTTACCAAGTTGTTCTCCTCAACGGCATAAGGTCAGTTTGAATTGATTTATCATTTTGATTTTTTGTCTTGGTTGCTGTCAATTCAATTCAAAACTGAAACTCCTATATGGCCATATCATTCAGTTACCAACGAATTGGTTAACTTCTTTTATCATGAACGAACAGGATTAGTAACCCCTCAAATATGGACAAAATAACAATTATTGTTAATCAAGGTAAATCACTTATAATAGAAAGAAATGGAACTTTAAGGATCAAAACCCTCGGGGACGTTAGGTCGAATATAGGTTTGGAACAGTGAAAGTAAAAAGGAGTCTACTGTACTTATTAATTAATATTCATAAAGATTTTGTTCTTTTCTGTATTCAGATTTTTCTGACTCTAGGTTTTAATTGATTTTCAGGGTGTGAAGGTTTACGGGTTGTTCGGCAGTGGTGAAATTAGGATATGCATGGTGCGATGAATTAATCCAACTGATTAAAATATTAGGTTTTTAATTATAGAAATTAAAATTGAAAGAGATTTTTCCTTGAAAGGGGATTATATTATTTTGGATTAAATTATGAGTTGCTTGGTGTGTTATTGAGATCATCAAATCTTTGGCTTATTAATTTGTTAAAGATTAAGTGGATTAGATTATGAGTGGCTTGGTGTGTTCTTGAGACCATCAAATCTTTGGCTTATTAACCTTAAAAGACTAATTGGATTAGATTATGAGTGGCTTGGTTTGTTCTTGAGACCATCGAATCTTTGGCTTATTAATTTGTAAAAGACTAAGTGGATTATATTATGAGTGGCTTGGTATGTTCTTGAGACCATTGAATTTTTAGCTTATGAATTTGTAAAAGACTAAGTCGATTAGCTTATAAGTGGTTTGGTGTATTCTTGAGATCATCAAATGTTTGGCTTATTAATTTGTAAAAGATTAAGGTATTTATATTTTATGATTTGTTTTAGTGTTTTAGAAAAGATAAGATTGATTTATATGATCAGAAGAATCTTTGTGTTAAAGACATGTTATTTCTAAGATTAAAAGAGTTTTTTTTTAAGTATAGAAATTGTTCTTAATATTTTGAAACAAACTTTTGCTTGGAAGGAGGATTGAATTATTTGGAGTGGTCGATTTGTTCTTAATGTTGAAGATTCATCCATCTTTTGAACTCTTAATTTGTAAAAGATTATTGTATTCATCTTTTATGGTTTGTTTTAATACTTTAGAAAAAAGTAGGGTTTGCTTATACATCACGAATGAGTCTTACTATTAAAAATTTATGATATTTTTAAGATGGAAAGAGAGTTACTTTCTCAAAATTTAGAAAGTGTTCTTAAATAATTTGAAAGAGACTTGTCTTTGGAAGGAAGACTAGATTATTTGGAGTGGTGTTCTTAAATAATTTGAAAGAGACTTGTCTTTGGAAGGAAGACTAGATTATTTGGAGTGGCTTGTTGTGTTCTTGAGATAAAAGATTCATCAATTTTTTGATTTCTTAGTTTGTGAAACATTAAGATATTCATCTTTTATGATTTGTTTTAGTGCTTTAGAAATAATTAATGTATGCTTATGTATTGTAAAAGAGTCTTATTGTTATATGCAATTTTTAACATTGAAAGAGAAATGTTTTTCAAAATATAAAATGTATTCTTCAATATTTTGGTAAGATTTGTTCATACAAAGAAAATTGAATTATCTTGAGTGGCTTGATATATTCTTGAAATCAAATACTCTTCAAACTCTTTAATTCATTGTTTATAAAAGATTAAGATATTCATCTTTTAATATTTGTTTTAGTACTTACAGATATTCATCTTCTAATATTTGTTTTAGTACTTACAGAAATAAATAGAACTCGTTTATACACTAGTAAAGAGTCTCACTGTTAAAAAAATTATACTATTTTTAAAATTAAAAGAGAACTTTTCTGTAAAATCTTGAAGAATGTACTGGGAAGTAGGATTGGATTATTTGAAGTTGCTTGGTATGTTGCGAGGTTGTCGATTTCGATTGGCTCCATGGGCTAGTGCCTCAACTCCTGGTGGACAAAATATGAGAAGACGATCAAGGTAGAACGTAAGGTTATAGACAATACAGAAAAGAAGCTATGGAGGGCTTTACGAGCTGAATCAAATTAGCGCTCGCATGGAGGGAGTGGAGTTCATCATTGGGGTTTGATCAGTGAAAGCTAAAAAGAAGAGTACTTAATATCAGATAGATTTAGTTCTTTCCTGCTTTAAATTGTTCTAACTCTAGATTTTGATTGATTTTCAGGGAATGGTGGTTTACCTATTGTTCGGCAATGGTGAAATTAGGATATGTATGTCAATTCTTCTCCTCATGTGATGATTTCATTTAATTGATTAAAGTATTATAGAGATGGAAGTTCTAATGTGAAAGTCTCGTCTCTTAATTTTTTTTTTAATAGGTAATCGCTAGTGTGTATGTTTATATAAATAAAATATTTATAAACTATCTGTAATATTTTTTTTTTTAAGAAATGTGGCTTGTTTTGTAGATTAAAAATTAGTTTCGTTTTTAAAAACTTATACAATTTTGAAGATTGAAATAACATTTTTAATATTTGAAATCTAGAAAGTATTTTTGAATAATTTGAAAGAGACTCATCTTTGAAAGTAGGATTACATTATTTGGAGTGGCTTGGTGTGTACTTGAGATCATCAATTTTTGAATCATTAGTTTGAAAAAAGATTAAGTTAATCATATTTTCTAAATTTCTTTTAGTGCTTTAGAAAAAGTAAGTTTTGCTTATACATTAGAAAAGAGTCTCATTGTTAAAGAGGTGCAAGTTTTAAGATTGGAAGAGAGCTTTTTTTCAAAGTACAAAAGTGCTCTTGAGCATTTTGAAAGAGACTTGTGTTAAACTTAGAAAGCATTCCCATAACTAGTATGCACCTTTTGTATCTTATGTTTCTTTTGACAAAGTAGATTTCAACAACTTGATACAAGTACATACTACTATGCCTTAAAGTGAAAACAAACATAGTTGAATTTCCGTCACAGTATCCCTTAAAGGAAAGATAATGTAGTTTGCAAGTGTAGGAAAATTTTGGTAGCGTAACCGCATATAAATTAATAGTTCAAGAATAAGAAAGAAGAATAATAGAATAAAGATAAAACAAAGAGGAAGAACAACAATATACATGGGGGAAACCCTTTCAAGTAAAAAATCCCGCACTCCAAAGCATCAAACCAATGTATTAATCTGCAAAAAAAATGTTACAACACACTTCACAGGTCAAAACCTTAACGTGGAGATTACATCTTTGCTCTTTTGGAGGAAATCTAATAGCATAACCCTGCAATGAAAAATTATCCTCTCACAACTTTTCAGGCAAGCTCATATTTATAGAGCTCAAAGATGGATGCCTAAGGCTGCCACATGTCAAGTTCATAAAGGATAACAAACAAGGTGCCTATCTTCACCTACTAATGCAACTGTCATAGTCACTAATCTTACGCATACAAAAGCTAGACTTGCCAAAATATAATTGCACCTCCAAAAATCTCACATTCCATACAAACTCAACATGAAATAGAAATCACCTTCATGCACAACTCCACCTATAATAGCAACATTCCACTTCTAACTCTTTCTTGAGTTATCTTCAACAAATAAAGCCCATAAATAATAAAATAAGTAAATAAGTCAACATGTTAAGAAAATTCAAAGGTTGAGACACGTTCTTTTCCTAACATTCTCCCATTTGTCAAACACCTTTGAAGAGCCAATGGAAAACCAAGATTTTAACTACTAGGAGCTAATCAATGAAATGACACCATCACAACCATCCATGAAACCACATGAATCTCCTTCATTCTCTCATGCACTAACAAGATACCTGCAACAACATCCAAGATGTCCACCATATCAAGAACTCCTATCATCCTCCAACAAGCCACCAATGGAAGAAAATGAACAAGCTTAGTTGAAGATGCACCAATCCAAAGAACACAAGCATCAAATCTAAGTGATAATAAAGGCTACAGGCTATTGTTATAACTCCATTGTGTTCATGAGCCTTATAGAAGAACCAATGTACCCAACTTCAAACCTGTTACCAGAATACAACTCTAAAGTCCAAACTTCCTCCAAGAACAAGATCAAACATGAATGTTCTAAAACAGTTAGAACAACAACCACAAGTGATTGTTTACATCCAACTTAAACACCCACATGATTGGAAAAAGCAACCACAACAAATGCTAATCTATCCAATCATCCATACCTCAAAGGTATCCAAAACATCAATAGAACTTATTTCAACAACATATCCAACCCATTAATTACAATAAAAAGCTCCATGTGTCAAAACTGTCAATTTGAAGAACATATACATCCAAAAACTCCATGTAATATCAAATTATAGCATGTCAATTCTACCAATCAACACTTATACTATGGTGTGGTAAATAATCAAATCATGTAATAACAAAAAACAATCACAATTATACACACATGCAACACTAATTGCCACACAATCTCTCAAACATGTCACCATAACTCTACCAAGGACCTCCCACACTGAACCATGTGAATATAAATGTCCAAGAAGAAGCCATAGAACAAAGAGAAAATTTGTAAATCTTATCCCATAATCATGTCCTTTTTCCAGTTCACCTCAAAGTACCAAGCTGCGTCAAGTAAGATCTCCTTCACAACTCATAAAGAAAAGCCTCAACAACA
>VDFB02265425.1:0-38770 GCA_007258455.2 Sequoia sempervirens | reverse complement strand
ACTTTTATCATTCACATGACAATATTTTTTAAAGGTGCTTAATTCGTTTTAGTAGAAGTCGATCTAGCATTATCTTTATATTCTTTTATATAAAGTATTGTGAATTTGTTGTTTTTTTATTGAGAGATGAAATTGTATTTTTATTGATTTTAATTTGTAATATAGTTATCAATTTCATTAAGAAAGTTGTTGAATTCATTGATGTGGTCTTTAGATTGATTGACAAGATCAATGATATCTTTGTTAAGAGGCTTCTTGCCTCTAAAACCTCTCATTCAACCACCAAATGTAAGGTCAAAATATATGATGGAACCAAAGACCCTAACATGATTTACAATTAAGTTTTTAACATTGAGACTTGGTTTCAATACAACTAGATCCCTAATGCCAATAAGATGCCATTTATAAAATTGAAGATCTCTTGATCATTAAATGCTAAGACACTAAGAATCTTATTAGCATTAGGAATCAACTTGTCATAGCATTCACTTGGAGACATTTTATCCTTTCAACTATTATTAGGATCTATGTATTAAATGCCTTCATTTGTGACAAGGATGTCAAGTGTTTGTCTAAGATTACATATACCAATTCAATTGAGTGCAAATATTACTTGAAGTGCTAGATTATAAAGAACATTATAAGTGTTGTTATTGGAAGAGCTTGTGCTAAAATAAAATTACCAGAATGTATACATTTAGAAATTTGCGCAACTTTAGGCAAAGGCTATAAAAAATATGATATGGGACAATGCACATGCACTTTTAGCTCTTCAAAATGCACTCCAAGCTCTTCAAAATGTATATATTTGAGGAATTTGAGTGATTTGGGATTAATAACTACACGATTAATGTTGTGGGATAGCATGGATGGTGTGGGTTTAGAAATGTTTAATGGGATGGCATAAGATCAACAATATTGTGAGATGGAATGGGAGTATAAATTTCATAGGATGTCATATGATAAGAATTTTTTTGGGATGGCATGACTTTCTTTGTGCTTTATGGCCTATGCTCTGCAATGAGCTATCCTTGAAGGAAATATAAAAATCTAACATGCCATTTGGATTGACATAGCTTGGATTGTGAAGATTTTGTGGATAAACCATTAGCATAAGAAGTGGATGAATTAGGAAATGAGTTAGACACTCTTGTGAAGGGAATATTTGAGGATGAGGATAGGGGTATGGATTGGATAAGGGGATAGAGAACATGGACTAGAATTGAATAAAGGATTTGTATAGGAATCCACATGAAAATCTTGTGAAGGAAAGATCGGGGGATAAGGATTTGAGATATGGAGTGAAGATTTAAGGATGTGATTTATATATTATGGGTTCCCTTATCAAAGATAGGAAATGGATGACCAATGGGTAACCATTGAAGATTATTTTGGAATATAGATTGTCAATGTAGATCTTTGGTTAAAGGTGAGTTTCATTTTTAAAAGGTAGAATAAGGAGGACAAATGGATAAATGTTGAAGATGAATGTCATAGCTTGCACTAACTAGTTAATGATTTAGATAGGGTGATCCCACAATAGTGGTTTACAATTTTTGGCCAACTGGACACTAAAATTATTATTTTTAACTAAATCTTCACATTCAAGCACCCATAGCGGTTAAATCGTGAGGGATTTGAAGATGATGCAAACTAGAGTCTCGTCACATTTTGATTGTAGATTCTAAAAATATTTTTTTCAAAATTTTTGGAATTAGATTGCACTTTTTTTTCCATCTTCCACGAAATTTCTTTTTTTTAGAAAACAACGTTTTTAAAAAGTGACTCCACAATCGTATAACACATAACTTTTTTCATGAAGGATAAATTCTAATTTTTTCTAATTAGATTTGTAGTCTGGAGCATCTAGTGTTTCCACTTGTTGATTTTATTAAATATTTTTTCTTTTAATCAAATTTCAAGTCAAACCAGTTACAATTCGACATAGCTGACTGTATAACACCACATAATTTTTTGTATATATCTAAATTCATTATTTTTGCTGGGCCCAAAGACTCTCAATAATCAAAAATTGGCTATTTTCATTTATTTTGATAACTGGCCATTCTTGCATGTAGAACAAAGACCTTCATTTTTGATGAAGAGCCTATGTTTAATAAACTAAAACAAATACATAATACCAAAACCAAAAACATATTAAAATTATATTCGCTTGATAGCTCGCTTCTCGAGGACTACCTGACTCCAAGTGGTTTGGTGAAGATTCTCCATTTTCATCTTCAAACCGAATTCCAAAGTGCCAAAATTTAGGTTTTTTTTTGTGTCTCAGGGGGGTATTAGGAATAAGGGGGCTTCATATGAACCCCTAGGAGTGAACCCGGGTTCGACCAAACCCTAGTTCAACCGGTTCGCTCGAGGTCCTTTCCAATGCATTTTTTTTTGTTGTCAAATTCAAAGAGGTTCGCTCGAACTAGTAGGTTCGTATGAACCCCCAAAATCACTTTTTTTGCCTGGGGTCATTTTTGTGAGTTTTCCTTCCTCACTTGAATTGGAAACCACTATTGTGGCTTCACTTGATAATTGATGGGTAAATGATTAGAAGTTATGACAACAATATCTAAAGATCTATGAGGTATTTCATAAGGAGAACCAAGGGACAGGCATGTGAAATTAGCAATATAGTTTATGTTGATTGGTTATTGGCTTTGATAAGTGATACATGAGAAATTAGAGCTTGTGGTAGTCCTACTCAAGGTCATGGCATCTATGAGTTTAGGAGGTAATTCATCATATTCTAGTTGTTCAACAAGGCTATCATAATCATTGTATTCATTTTGACTAACTTGATTTGATAAGAAAATTTGATCTAAGGGACTCAATGTTTGGTTTACCCTTGATTATTATCTTTAGCCTTGCTTGTGTGGGATATGGGTTCATTTCTTTGGTTTGGATTTTAGTTTTTGATTATCCATATAACTAGATTCATATGTTTTATATTTTGGATGATTTAGGTTTTGGATAATTTGATGGCATTGACTTAGGGTCTTAAGAATGAGCATTAGATTGGACGATGATTGATGTCAAGGATGAGATTTTTGAATTAAAGTTGGATTAAATGAACTTTGATGGTTAGTCCCATGAGATTAAAATTAAGGAAAAAGTGACTTGTGCTGAGGTGATTTGATGGTTATTGGAATTGGGATGATAGGGTGTGATTAGATTTGGATTGATTAGTTTGGAATTGGACAATGATTAGGATGAATGGATGAGGGATATTTGGATGGGTTGGATTATAATGAGTTGGATTTGGATTAGGATGGTTGGATTTGATTAGGACGGGTTTAGATTATAATGGTTTGGATGGAGATGGATAAATTATATTGGGTTTGATTAGATTGGGATGGATCATTGAAGATGTGGGATGTGGGTTAGGATAAGTTGATTTAGGATGAAAATGGAACTTGGATGAGGGGATTGGTTATGATTGGGGAAAAATTTTGATGTTAGTATTTGCTTATGGACTCAAGTGAGGAGGTTACAAGATGATTGATTAGAATAGAGGACGACTAGGATTAGGATGAAAGTGATGTGCTATCTTGTATCACAAAAGCATATGTCTATAGACTCTTTAAATTTAGATTTGAAATTGAAATGGTTGAAACCTATAATCAAGGTTTGTTCAATGGATTTCCATAAGAATGAACAACAAGAAATGTTTTTAAATGTGGATGTAAAGTATGTTCACTAATTTAACACATGAAAACATTAAAAAAAAACACATTAATAGCTTATAGCCCTGTTCTATTCAAGTGGATGTCATTTTTATGACCTCATCAATGGACCACCTATACACCCCTTACGATGAAGGAAAATCAATACCCATAGTGAGTTTTACTTGTTTCAAAATTGACTGTTATGTTTACTCTACGAACACAGTTTCATTTTACTCGCGGATAAAAACAATAATTTCACTTTATTTCGTATGAATATACGTTCGGCGTGCAACTTCTGTGTATAACTGTGTGTAATTATGTGAATTGTGATATGTGATCTGTAATCTATCATTTTAGTTTAGTATTTTTTTGATTAATAACATATTAAGCAGTGTGAACTGAAACATATATCAAAAATACTCTCCATTGATGTTATATACTGTAAAAGGATTATTTCTCTTAAAGATACAGGTATTTTGGATCCCACAAAGCTGTGGATTTACTGTACCACGTGAACAGCATAAGAAGAGGCATCGATCGTGACTGGTGTGATCGGTGATGGTCACCCCACTTTCGAGCGTCTCTTCACGCCCATACGACGAACATACCGACAAGTGCAATCAAAAGAATTATCCTGGCCACACCTGCGTATGAGGAAGATTCATGGAAGCCCGAGATGCTTGCGTATGAGGAAGGATCCCATGTGGGAGGCGGGCTTCCATGAATCTTCCTCATACGCGGGTGTGGCCAAGATAATTCTTTTGATTGGACTTGTCGGTATACCCACCATACCGGCGTGAAGAGATGCTCGAAAGTGGGGTGACCGTCATCGATCACACCAGTCACAATTCACGCCTCTTCTTCTGCTATTCACGAGGTACAGTAAATCCACAGCTTTACCGGATCCAAAATACCTATATCTTTAGGAGAAATAATCCTTTTACAGTATATAACAGCAATGAGAGTATTTTTGATATATGTATCAGTTCACACTGTTTAATATGTTATTATTGTGAACTTCCAACATTACAAAATTTCCAAAACAACAACAAAGATTTCTTCTGCTAAGGCTGCGGTCGCATAGTGGGAGGCTTCCTAAAAATTCAATGGGTGCTGTTTAGATTTTTAAGAGTATTTTTTAAATCGATGATCCCATGAATTTTGTAGCTTAAAAATTTAAGCTTCAAATTTTAATAAATTGTGATAGCTTGAATTTTATTATTTTTTACATTCAATTCAACAAATAAATATAAAATAATATTAAAAAAATTGATAGAATTTAAATATCTCATATAATTGATTAGTAGCATAAACTTAAAATTACAAACTTAAAAAAATTCTATTTAAAAAAATATTTTAATTAATCCTGTAATATTTTATTTTATTTAGTCAGAAAACTCTTTGACTATAAAAAAGTTGGTGGAACCCATCCATAAGACCCTCGATGCCTGTGATCATTACCCAAAATCCATTTCAGTTGAAATAGATTACCTGTTACCCAAGACCAATTTACAAATGAAGTAGATTGGTCATCATAAATGTAGGAGGTGGATGGAATACAGATCTAATACCTAAACTCAGAAATAAACACAAAATTGATTCACCAAAAAATCCTCTGTGCTGCTGCACATTTCATTTATCACTCAATATATTACATATGCCAGAATACTACAACATTGCCTATGATCTCTTGATCATCTTGCCACCCGATGCTCTAACCCATTACTTGATGCCTCTTTTATAGAGGGGTTAGAATACATATAGATAATTCTGGAAACTACAAAATACATTCTAGAAACTACAAAGGACTCTTCTAGAACTTAGGCCAGCCTGTCTATCTTCTAGAACAATCTCTAACTTTTCTAACCCTTTCTAGAAATTCTTATTTGATTTGTCTTTTTCCAATTTAATATTTGTCTTATTTATATTCCCAATGAGTGGGAGAAATTATATTCCAACACTCCTCCCTAATTTCTACCACGAATGTTGCAGCATTCCCCAATCTCTTTTTCCATTGACAATTGTCTTCTCTTCCTTTCCTTACGGTTGCAACCAACTCTTCAAACTTTCTCGAATCCTTTTCTTTTCCATCTTGATGATCTTTATGCCTTGACGATGCCTTTGTCCTAGTCCAACTATTGCGGCAATCCTTGAACTATTTAACTCTTCAAAACTTGAATCTGGAACTTCCTGGAGTCTTTCCTTCTATAGATGTCTTGCATCATCTTCAAACTTATTATCATTTATGCCTTTTGAAAATCTTGCTTGATTGCCATCAACTTTCACTTGTGAACTTTTATACTTAAACAAGTTCCTGATCATACCTGTCATTTTCTGCCAACTCGATCCATAAACCCATCCACAGTCCATTTGCATGCTTCTTGTATCTCTTTGCCAACACATCTTCTTTGAATGATTTCTCAAACCACATATTCTGCATGGATGTAGATCCCAACATGTATCCTTCGTATGTCCTTTCCTGTTACAATGTCAACATTGCATACAATGCACTTCTCAAACAAATTTCGTTAAACCTGTGTTATTTCCTTTACCTATCACATATCCAAGACCTTCATGCTTTGGCCTCATTATTGGCTTAATTGGTTCTCTCATCCCTTGACAATATTTTCCTAAACCTTTACCTTTGTATCCCATTCTTTCCATGATCTTTAAACCAACATTTTTTTCATTGTCATTACTTCTAACAACATTATCATTTTGACAATTTTTATCACAAACTTCTTCAGCAAAAACACATTTATCAAATGAAAAATTCAAGTCATCTATACCACATGCAACATCATGAACCAATTTTGACTTCAAACATTCATTCACTTTTGTAATTTCTTTCATCTGCACACTATTTGCTTATTCTAATTTCTTTAATTTCTCTTCTAAGTCATCAACCAATTCCACTCTTTGTTTCAGTTCTTCATTTTTTTTTTTTTTATCTTCTCAAACAATCTTAACTTTTCCTCTAACTCTTCATTCTTCTTTTTAACCTCATCAAATAATTTTAACTTTTCTTCTAACTTTTCACTTTTATCTTTAACTTCTTCCAATTCCTTTTTAAGATTATAATTTTCATCTAAAAGTTTACACTTTTCTCTCTGCATCTCTTTATTAATTTCAAAATAGAATCTATTATTTTTCTTAACAATATCCAGTTGTTCTCTAAAGCTTGTTAATTCTTCTTCCAAGAAATTGTTTTCAACCACTAAATTTTCATTCTCTCTGTTAACCCTTTTTCCAATTTTTCCCATTGAAACAAATAATTAAACTCACCTTATTCTTCTTCTAGAAACTTCCCGTGCCTTCCAATATCTTCTTTAATTTCTTCGTCAATTAACTTTGTCACTGCAATTTCTACACAAATTTTGGACAGCTTCTTTCTTGCCAACTTCTAAGGACTGCAGCCTCATGTCAATCTCTAATAACTCTGCATTTCATCCGATACCCTTCTCTTTGAAATCTCAGACAAAAATAATCTTTAGCTATCGGTCTGCAATAACCGTCGGACAACTAGCAGTACTTGATAGCAATGGCAGCTTTCTCTCAACTATTAGTGATGTCTTTTATTGAAAAGGAACAACAATCTCCTACCAATCTTTCACAACACTGTAAAGCACAGCAATCTGTGATCTTGCAAACAACGACCCACTTTTTTCAAGCAATCTTCTTTTAAATTATGCGATCCACAATGATATCCTTTTCAATACTTTTCAGCGAACCTTTGACTGGCACAGTGATCTGTCTTCTTATGCAATCTTCAATTAAAACAATTCTCTTTTGCAATTTTTTAGCAATTCAGATTTGACTTCAATGGCTTGACTGTGATCTTTTCTTTCAGATTGAGCGCAACATCTCCTTGCTACACTTTTTGACTGCTACAAATGCTGGGACTTGCCTTTGGCAGTAGTGATCTCCTTTATCTCCCACGATCTTCTTTTCATTGACTGGCATAAAACCATGATCTTCATCAGTACCTTTTGATCGTTGTGATCATCATCTTGGATCCCGCAGTGATTATATGCTCCTTCCTTCAACTGGGCCCTCTTTATATCCACAATATTGTGATCTTCAAATTACAACTATCCTTCTATGCTCTTACCCTAGCTCTGATACCACATGTAGGGGGTGGATGGAATACAGATCTAATACATAAACTCAGAAATAAACACAAAATTGATTCACCAAAAAATCCTCTGGGCTGCTTATCACTGAATATATTACATATGCCATAATACTACAGCATTTCCTATGATCTCTTGATCATCTTGCCACCTGATGCTCTAACCCATTACTTGATGCCTCTTTTATAAAAGGCTTAAAATACATATAGATAATTCTAGAAACTACAAAATACATTCTAGAAATTACAAAGGACTCTTCTAGAACTTAGGCCAGCCTGTCTATCTTCTAAAACAATCTCTAACTTTTTAACCCTTTCTAAAAATTCTTATTTGATTTGTCTTTTTCCAATTTAATATTTGTCTTATTTATATTCCCAATGAGTGGGAGAAATTATATTCCAACAATAAATTTGATCATTACCCAGAACCAATTTCCGGCTCTTTCATTTCTATTCTTACGGTCTGAGAGAAGATGAGAGGCGGCATGAGCAAGGGGGTTGGGGTAGAGCCTGATTGGGAAAACGATTTAAAAAAAGCCTATGCAGAGGATTCAGACGTCAAGAGTTTCGACGAGAAGCTTGAAGCTGACAAGAAGCAAATTATCAACACCCTTGAAAATGGCAGGGTAAAGGGGAGCTTGCCTCTGGATTCTCTAAAGGTGATCACCTCCCGGTTGGCTGAAATAGACGAGCGCCTCAAAAATCTCATACTGAAACATCAGAAAGAGATCCAGAAAAATCATAAGCTGTCTGAGTTGGTTGACGAATATCTCAAACAGAATGTAGTGACTTCAGAATTCTACAATAAACTGCACAATTGGCTGGAAAGGTTGGACGACAGCCGGCGTTTACTTGAGAACGCGTTATGGTGCATAGAACCTGCAAATCCCGACAGGGCGCAGTACACGAAGTATAAGGACAAGTTAGCGGAATTTAAGATGGCTGTGAAGCTATTTAACGAGGAATTTTCCCACCTGTTGAATGACGTCCGCGAAAAGCACGAACAGATTCAGAAGAAGCTCAAGGCGATAAATGATGAATTGGATAGAAAGCTCGGGCGCCTGAGGGTGTGGCGAAAGTTTTCGATCATTATTTTTGTGGCGGCGGCTGCAACGGTGTTGATTTGCTCTGTGGTAGCAGTGGCCATGACGGCGCCGCCGTTAGCGGTGGCCATTCTCGCCGCCCCATCGCTTCCCATTGCCTCCATGGGCGAGTGGGTCAACCACAAGTTGACAGAATACGAGAAGAAGATCAAGGTAGAATGTGACGTTACAAAGGCGATGGAGGAAGGAACCCGTCTAGGGCTTTTCGAGCTGAATCAAATTAGCGGTCACTTGGACCGACTGGAGGCCACCATCCGTTTGATTCTTGGGAAGGTGGACTTCTATTTCAAGGATGAGGATGACCAGCACGATGCAGTGGAGGTTATCAGGGAGAAACAACAGGGCTTTAAGGATCAGATCGATAACCTCAAGGATGCAGTGGAATATATCAGGGAGAAACGGCAGAGCTTTAAGGACCAGACCAATTCCCAGAACGCTGTAGTGGAGGATATCAAGAAGAAATAGCAGAGCTTTAAGCACCAGATCAATGTCCAGAATGTTGTAGTGGAGGATATCAAGAAGCAGCAGCAGGACCTTAAGTACAAGATCGATGATCTTTTCAATCATTTGGATCTCTGCACCCGAGAAACACGAGGGAACAGTTACCAAGTTGTTCTCCTCAACGGCATAAGGTCAGTTTGAATTGATTTATCATTTTGATTTTTTGTCTTGGTTGCTGTCAATTCAATTCAAAACTGAAACTCCTATATGGCCATATCATTCAGTTACCAACGAATTGGTTAACTTCTTTTATCATGAACGAACAGGATTAGTAACCCCTCAAATATGGACAAAATAACAATTATTGTTAATCAAGGTAAATCACTTATAATAGAAAGAAATGGAACTTTAAGGATCAAAACCCTCGGGGACGTTAGGTCGAATATAGGTTTGGAACAGTGAAAGTAAAAAGGAGTCTACTGTACTTATTAATTAATATTCATAAAGATTTTGTTCTTTTCTGTATTCAGATTTTTCTGACTCTAGGTTTTAATTGATTTTCAGGGTGTGAAGGTTTACGGGTTGTTCGGCAGTGGTGAAATTAGGATATGCATGGTGCGATGAATTAATCCAACTGATTAAAATATTAGGTTTTTAATTATAGAAATTAAAATTGAAAGAGATTTTTCCTTGAAAGGGGATTATATTATTTTGGATTAAATTATGAGTTGCTTGGTGTGTTATTGAGATCATCAAATCTTTGGCTTATTAATTTGTTAAAGATTAAGTGGATTAGATTATGAGTGGCTTGGTGTGTTCTTGAGACCATCAAATCTTTGGCTTATTAACCTTAAAAGACTAATTGGATTAGATTATGAGTGGCTTGGTTTGTTCTTGAGACCATCGAATCTTTGGCTTATTAATTTGTAAAAGACTAAGTGGATTATATTATGAGTGGCTTGGTATGTTCTTGAGACCATTGAATTTTTAGCTTATGAATTTGTAAAAGACTAAGTCGATTAGCTTATAAGTGGTTTGGTGTATTCTTGAGATCATCAAATGTTTGGCTTATTAATTTGTAAAAGATTAAGGTATTTATATTTTATGATTTGTTTTAGTGTTTTAGAAAAGATAAGATTGATTTATATGATCAGAAGAATCTTTGTGTTAAAGACATGTTATTTCTAAGATTAAAAGAGTTTTTTTTTAAGTATAGAAATTGTTCTTAATATTTTGAAACAAACTTTTGCTTGGAAGGAGGATTGAATTATTTGGAGTGGTCGATTTGTTCTTAATGTTGAAGATTCATCCATCTTTTGAACTCTTAATTTGTAAAAGATTATTGTATTCATCTTTTATGGTTTGTTTTAATACTTTAGAAAAAAGTAGGGTTTGCTTATACATCATGAATGAGTCTTACTATTAAAAATTTATGATATTTTTAAGATGGAAAGAGAGTTACTTTCTCAAAATTTAGAAAGTGTTCTTAAATAATTTGAAAGAGACTTGTCTTTGGAAGGAAGACTAGATTATTTGGAGTGGCTTGTTGTGTTCTTGAGATAAAAGATTCATCAATTTTTTGATTTCTTAGTTTGTGAAACATTAAGATATTCATCTTTTATGATTTGTTTTAGTGCTTTAGAAATAATTAATGTATGCTTATGTATTGTAAAAGAGTCTTATTGTTATATGCAATTTTTAACATTGAAAGAGAAATGTTTTTCAAAATATAAAATGTATTCTTCAATATTTTGGTAAGATTTGTTCATACAAAGAAAATTGAATTATCTTGAGTGGCTTGATATATTCTTGAAATCAAATACTCTTCAAACTCTTTAATTCATTGTTTATAAAAGATTAAGATATTCATCTTTTAATATTTGTTTTAGTACTTACAGATATTCATCTTCTAATATTTGTTTTAGTACTTACAGAAATAAATAGAACTCGTTTATACACTAGTAAAGAGTCTCACTGTTAAAAAAATTATACTATTTTTAAAATTAAAAGAGAACTTTTCTGTAAAATCTTGAAGAATGTACTGGGAAGTAGGATTGGATTATTTGAAGTTGCTTGGTATGTTGCGAGGTTGTCGATTTCGATTGGCTCCATGGGCTAGTGCCTCAACTCCTGGTGGACAAAATATGAGAAGACGATCAAGGTAGAACGTAAGGTTATAGACAATACAGAAAAGAAGCTATGGAGGGCTTTACGAGCTGAATCAAATTAGCGCTCGCATGGAGGGAGTGGAGTTCATCATTGGGGTTTGATCAGTGAAAGCTAAAAAGAAGAGTACTTAATATCAGATAGATTTAGTTCTTTCCTGCTTTAAATTGTTCTAACTCTAGATTTTGATTGATTTTCAGGGAATGGTGGTTTACCTATTGTTCGGCAATGGTGAAATTAGGATATGTATGTCAATTCTTCTCCTCATGTGATGATTTCATTTAATTGATTAAAGTATTATAGAGATGGAAGTTCTAATGTGAAAGTCTCGTCTCTTAATTTTTTTTTTAATAGGTAATCGCTAGTGTGTATGTTTATATAAATAAAATATTTATAAACTATCTGTAATATTTTTTTTTTTAAGAAATGTGGCTTGTTTTGTAGATTAAAAATTAGTTTCGTTTTTAAAAACTTATACAATTTTGAAGATTGAAATAACATTTTTAATATTTGAAATCTAGAAAGTATTTTTGAATAATTTGAAAGAGACTCATCTTTGAAAGTAGGATTACATTATTTGGAGTGGCTTGGTGTGTACTTGAGATCATCAATTTTTGAATCATTAGTTTGAAAAAAGATTAAGTTAATCATATTTTCTAAATTTCTTTTAGTGCTTTAGAAAAAGTAAGTTTTGCTTATACATTAGAAAAGAGTCTCATTGTTAAAGAGGTGCAAGTTTTAAGATTGGAAGAGAGCTTTTTTTCAAAGTACAAAAGTGCTCTTGAGCATTTTGAAAGAGACTTGTGTTAAACTTAGAAAGCATTCCCATAACTAGTATGCACCTTTTGTATCTTATGTTTCTTTTGACAAAGTAGATTTCAACAACTTGATACAAGTACATACTACTATGCCTTAAAGTGAAAACAAACATAGTTGAATTTCCGTCACAGTATCCCTTAAAGGAAAGATAATGTAGTTTGCAAGTGTAGGAAAATTTTGGTAGCGTAACCGCATATAAATTAATAGTTCAAGAATAAGAAAGAAGAATAATAGAATAAAGATAAAACAAAGAGGAAGAACAACAATATACATGGGGGAAACCCTTTCAAGTAAAAAATCCCGCACTCCAAAGCATCAAACCAATGTATTAATCTGCAAAAAAAATGTTACAACACACTTCACAGGTCAAAACCTTAACGTGGAGATTACATCTTTGCTCTTTTGGAGGAAATCTAATAGCATAACCCTGCAATGAAAAATTATCCTCTCACAACTTTTCAGGCAAGCTCATATTTATAGAGCTCAAAGATGGATGCCTAAGGCTGCCACATGTCAAGTTCATAAAGGATAACAAACAAGGTGCCTATCTTCACCTACTAATGCAACTGTCATAGTCACTAATCTTACGCATACAAAAGCTAGACTTGCCAAAATATAATTGCACCTCCAAAAATCTCACATTCCATACAAACTCAACATGAAATAGAAATCACCTTCATGCACAACTCCACCTATAATAGCAACATTCCACTTCTAACTCTTTCTTGAGTTATCTTCAACAAATAAAGCCCATAAATAATAAAATAAGTAAATAAGTCAACATGTTAAGAAAATTCAAAGGTTGAGACACGTTCTTTTCCTAACATTCTCCCATTTGTCAAACACCTTTGAAGAGCCAATGGAAAACCAAGATTTTAACTACTAGGAGCTAATCAATGAAATGACACCATCACAACCATCCATGAAACCACATGAATCTCCTTCATTCTCTCATGCACTAACAAGATACCTGCAACAACATCCAAGATGTCCACCATATCAAGAACTCCTATCATCCTCCAACAAGCCACCAATGGAAGAAAATGAACAAGCTTAGTTGAAGATGCACCAATCCAAAGAACACAAGCATCAAATCTAAGTGATAATAAAGGCTACAGGCTATTGTTATAACTCCATTGTGTTCATGAGCCTTATAGAAGAACCAATGTACCCAACTTCAAACCTGTTACCAGAATACAACTCTAAAGTCCAAACTTCCTCCAAGAACAAGATCAAACATGAATGTTCTAAAACAGTTAGAACAACAACCACAAGTGATTGTTTACATCCAACTTAAACACCCACATGATTGGAAAAAGCAACCACAACAAATGCTAATCTATCCAATCATCCATACCTCAAAGGTATCCAAAACATCAATAGAACTTATTTCAACAACATATCCAACCCATTAATTACAATAAAAAGCTCCATGTGTCAAAACTGTCAATTTGAAGAACATATACATCCAAAAACTCCATGTAATATCAAATTATAGCATGTCAATTCTACCAATCAACACTTATACTATGGTGTGGTAAATAATCAAATCATGTAATAACAAAAAACAATCACAATTATACACACATGCAACACTAATTGCCACACAATCTCTCAAACATGTCACCATAACTCTACCAAGGACCTCCCACACTGAACCATGTGAATATAAATGTCCAAGAAGAAGCCATAGAACAAAGAGAAAATTTGTAAATCTTATCCCATAATCATGTCCTTTTTCCAGTTCACCTCAAAGTACCAAGCTGCGTCAAGTAAGATCTCCTTCACAACTCATAAAGAAAAGCCTCAACAACACCCAAACAATCAATCTCATTAGATCAAACATAACATATATATCTCATGTCACCAAAATGGATGTAAGCCTCTCTAAACAAGAAAGATCAAAATTGAAGCATTCCCATATTAGGAAAACAACCCAATAACATCTCCAAAACTTATCATGAATAAAATCAAATATCCAAGGATATAAACATGTTGAACACTCCTCAAATGAGTCCTCTAGAGCTAGAAAGTGCCGCTCAAGATCCACCTCTATTAGAAGAAAAAAGCATAATGCATCTGAGAACAAAATGGGTTATACCTTTTAGATGATTATCTGTCGAGTAGAACAAGAGTGGTGAATGAGATTGCTCCTCTAAGATATACCGAGTCTCATAAACTTTATCCAAGAACAACCTCCTCTCATGTTCATCATGAACTAACGTCCATGTCTAGGTGAAACGCTCCTCATACTTTTTGTGGAAACACACCAACTACCTCACTCAAATCTCCAAGTATCCATGAGCATATGTAACTAATCAATCCATGCTAAACTCTAAATGAAACAATGCACTCACATGAAGCTCTCAAGCACATTACCAAGGTACTCAATACCAAGAGACTAACCAAACATTGTCAAAGCTACAACCATAGAATCAAGAGCCCAAACATGGCATCATGATCTAACAGTACCATGTCAAAAAACTTATGTACAAACAAGAGTCCATCATAGCACAACACCGAAAAATCATCTCATAAAGGATCACCTATCAAAAGACAAGTCATAAACTCAACACCTTGACAAAAACTGCAAAAGCCCTCCATGGCTAACCAAGATGTTAACATCTCCATTCATATGAAGATAATCATCTGCTGGCAATAAAACTGAAAAATGTCAAAGAACTCTCATAATAACAACAGGATCCAAGAGCTCCTTCATGGCACCAACAACTACACCAGATGATCAGCCATCACCAAGTGATGAATACCCATCACTACCAAATCTCCCACTGAATCGTGATACTAAGACATTTTCTGTTTATTTTCATCAATCTTTTAACAGAGTATTATGGGAGCTAAGAATTGACTTTTCAAAGAGAACAATTATGTTGTCAAAGTAAGGGTGCTAAGTTATGGTGGAATTCTGACTTGAGTAGCATTTGCTATTTTGAGAATGAACTCAATTTATGGGAGTGCTAGGATCTCGACCCTCCTTCGTACTATACAATGATGTGCTTGGCTATTATAAGACTGACCTTTTCGCTGTTACTTTTTTGCATTTGTGTTCTGTAGCTGATTCGAGGATGGAATCCTTTGAATCTTGAAACCAAATGATGGAATCCCTTTCTCTCTCCCTTCAGCAGTCTCATCTAGGGGCTACAACTATGCTAAAGATATCCTCTTTCTTCATTTTTGACGAGTGTTTGGTGGCCTGTCACGACTGTGTACAGCATACAGTGAATCAATTTTGAGAATTGTTTGCAGGTCATTGCATATGTTGCAGGTTTGGCACTGTAGCATGCTGTTATCTTGCTTTGTATTCTAGTTTCATGTTGTCAAGAAAATGCAGTATTTCAATGTTGTGTGTTGTTCAAAAATTTGGGTGTAGTAAGCTAGTTATAGAATTTTCATAGAGGTTATCGCTGTTTGCGAGAGAGGTGTTTAGTTGTTTGGAGGGCAGAAGCAGATAATTGCAATGGCAAGAGTTGTCTTGAAAAGTCATTGTTTTCTTTTGTTGGATGAAGCTACTAGTGCATTAGATGCAGAATCAGGAGGCACTGGAAAGATTGATTATTCTTTGAAGGCATTAAAGAAATAAGGAATTGAAAAAAAGAGATAAGTCTATTTTGTTTGGAGGGCAGAATCAAGATTCAAAAGAGAAAAAGGCACTCTCAGAGATAAGTCTATTTTCTTGAAGATCATTTTCTTGGAGATCATATAAATTTGGGTTGCTAAAAAGATCACTAGGTGAAATAGATAGTCTGCTGGAAGTGGAGGATATCCCATTGTTGAACTCTCCCAAATGTTCTAGTTTTAGGAGTCATATTCAAGAATGTTTGTGGTAGTCCAAGCAATGCAGGGGACAAGACATGCTTTGCCAATGTTCTTTTATGCTAGTTTATGATAGTCTGAGTCTTGGTTATTCCTAACGATATGCTTAGTTATTGTACTTTAATTGCATCGGATGCAGAAGATAAAACACTATATGGAAAAAAAATTTAAACTTTCTCCCATGCGCCTTTTTTTTAAACATTATCGTGTACGCTTGCTGATAATTCTTGACTATTCATGATCTTTAAAACTCATTTTTCTCCTGATGAAGCATGTGTATCTCTACCATATCCTAGAAGAAAATAAGCCAAACTAAATTGCCTTTGTAGCAATAGATATAACTCAATCCTTCACTGTCAAACCACCTGTCCCCAGGCAAGATTTTGAAGATAATAACAAAACAGGAATTAGTCAATATGCAATAATGTAGTACCACCAAGTCAACCATGCAATTTTTTGTGGGACTAAGTGTATGGTCCTATGGGCTTGGGCTTCTATTTTCATGGAGCAGGAGGTCTCATGGAAAAAAAATTGTGCTACAGGATTAATTGGAATCTTTTTCAGAAAGCCCCTACCTTTTAGGAATGAATATTTCAGTTGGTGAAATTGTGGTGGGGCTAGAAATTGCTCCTACAACTTAGGAGTTTTTAATTTAATGTCACTTGTTTCTCAATAAAAATGAGAATTTTTATTTATTTATTATTTTTTATCAAAGTACTACAGTTCATTCCTTAAAGTTTGGAGCTTAAAATTTTAAGCAGAATTACAAGATTAAATCCATAGGACCAAGAACATTAAATTTTTTTTGTGTGTAATTTTTAATGTTTGTCTCCATCATCTCTTTACTAGAGCAGCTCTGATCGTCTTCTCAACACGATTTTTACACCCTACGATTTGTGCAAAACTGTCAAGTATATAAAGAGATTTTTATGTAGATTATTTGCATAGGATTTTCTAGTTAAAGAGTGCATAAAGTTTCTAGTCGAAGTTGGGATTTGAGTCTAAAATGTGTAACAGGTTTTATTCTTGCAGAGCACTTCACCTAATTTTGTCTCCATCACTTTTGGTTGCATTAGTTCAAACTCAAATTGTGATTTTTAGTACAAGATAGATATTATATTGACCGGATTATAGCATTATTGATATCTTTCCTTTTGTAATTTTCTTTTGATTTGGTATGCTTTTAAATTAGAGAAATTCTCTTATAAAATTAATGGTCAGGGTGAAGTCCTAGTAATTGTTTGGTTTCAGTGCTGCTTTTTACAGAGAGTATTTGATGCCTTTTAAACATACTTTTGCTTGTCGATGGGTTTTTAACAGTTTAATTTCTTAGTTTCTTACTTCTGTTCATTAATTTAAAGTAATGGTTAGGATCAAATCCTAACGATGGTTTCAATTTTGTGTTTTTTTGAGACGATTGAATATTAAAATTGCAGAATCACGGAGGCTATGGACACTGTTACGCAACACTTGGAGTTTGGTAAAGATAGTGTCAAACTCGCAAAATATGTCGCAAGTCAGATTGGAAAGGTAAGGAGGCAATGCCGGATTGTAAAAGCAGTTCTTCCTGTATCAGGCTGTATGCATGTATATTTCTAAAATGAGAATATTTATTGGGTCGGGGAGTTTATTTTTCAGATTTCAAGTTCTGAAATTTCAAACCCGCATGTGAATGCTTTTTGCTTAGTAATGAGTCCAGCTTGAATTGAAGCAACACTACTTGGAAAAGGAATTTTCAGTTACCTTATAAATCTAGATTGTTCTGCAAATAATTAGAAAGATTAATGCTTTCTTCTGATCAGATTTTTGTCTTAAAATCCACGTAATAGTTGATTTGCTATAATATTGTTAACTGATACAGATTTTCAGTGCTGCTGTCATCCTGCAGTTTCTATTTTATGTTTTCAGCATGTTTTCCTTATTGCTTTCTGCGTTCTGTTTTGAACTCTGTTTTTTTCTTTTTACTCTGTTTTAACAGTTTCTTATGATAGAGTCTGCAAATTTATCTTTTGTTTTCTGATATTAACTAGCATTTGCATCAAAAGGAGATGTAATGGTTACGCCGATTGTAATTTATATAGAATATTGTAACAATGTAAAGTGTTTTACAAGTATTGATTTCTAGAGTATTTTAAAAGTAGATTATTCTAGAATGTTTTAAATTTTAGCAAATAGATAATTTCCATCATTGCTATCGATTTGATTCAATCATTGGTTTAGTAAAACTGTGATGTTTATCAGACCACGACAGCTGAGTTCTTTCCAAATAATTAAGAAAGATTTTAACAAGAAACATGTGACGAAGAAGATATCTCAGATACTTGGACTTCTCCAAAATCCTTCGATGCAACAATATTGTAAGTTTCCAAAACCCGGTGACACCAAAAACTTAAATTTAAGGTGATATTATAAGAATTCAACTAATAAAAATATATAAAGCTAAACAATTAAACTTTTTCCAAATAAAAGAATCAAAGTTTTTAGAAAATAACTCAATGATGACTATAGACATTATACTTAAATAATTAAATTATTTAAAATGCAAATATTACATTTCTTGATAGATTTTAGACTTTTTTCACAATAGGAATAATCTCAAAGTTATTGTTCTGAGCATTCTATTAATATCACTAATGTTTCAATATTTTGTAAGCTTTCAACTATTGCAATCCTTAGGCTTCTAATATCAATGAAACAAGATAAGAACACTAAAAACCTTTTAATTGTAAAAGCATCAAGGATCTAACATGGAAAGGTTCAATCTCTAGTTCAAAGTTAATACAAGCTTAGGAAATACATGAACAAGTGAAAAGGTCCACCACTCCAAATTCTTCTCTACATAATTGTCTTTTTCCTACAAAGTTGAAAATGTCAAATCTTAAGTGGTTCTAATATCTCATGTTCACAACTGAAATGATGATTATATGCAAACTAAAACCTAAGTTATTGGTTCTGGTTCTAGTTCAGGGGTTCGGTTAGCCGGTTCAGCTAAATTTTTTTTTTTGGGGGAGGGGGAGTTTTGTTTGTTTTGGGTTCGTTAGTACAAAAAACATGTAAAAATGATATATATATATATGTGTGTGTGTGTGTGTGTGTGTGTGTGCAGCCTAGAAACATGAATTAGGATTAGAATATCACATAACATCATATAAACAACAAAACCACCATAAACTTGAATGCCATTTAAAACATGCATGATAAATATTCATCATTGAAACTTGAATTGCGGTAGCTTGATACACATAGTCTATTGATGCCAGGTTTCAATTTGTATAATTTTGAAAAAAGAAGCCAACTGAGTAGAGTTATCAACATTCTTCAAAAATCATAAGAATTTGTTTTAGTACACTAGCCATTTTGATGTCTTCTTACAGTCTCCAACATTATTTTGTATCATTGTTACATTGGTCTTGAGAGTGGTAGCTAAATATAGCTCCACAACACAAAATATGGTTTATCTGTGCAAAACAATTTTTGAAAAAAGAAAGTTGTGTCACAGTCCGCTTTCAATCCAACAAGCAAAAATGAAAGCTCAGCCTCTTGGAATGAAAATGCTTGTTTGCAAAACAAATGAATAAGAATGAGGTAGTTAAGGTGTTTAGAGTGATTTAGAGGTCACTTTTAGGGTTCCCTTAGGTGTGGGTCAAAGTCAAACTCCATAAAACATTAAAAAAATGCTCAAAAAACACTTTTTGGATGCCTAGGCATGTGGGTTATGTCTTGGTTCCCCTGGGTTTAGTATGGGTTATGCCTGGGTTCTCTTGGGTTTTTCCTGGGCAAACAAGACCCAAAAATAAAGAACCCTGGTCGAACCCACAGGCAAACCGAACCAGGACCGAAACTAGGAGCGAACCAGACCAGAACCTGGGGTAAAATAGAAGAACCTAGTAACATAGACTAAAACATATAAATCATTTGTCTTGATACCTACATATAACAAAATAGATTTCAGTAAAATTATACTATTAATTTTATAAATGTCTGAAGAAGTCCATAGCCACAAAGCAATATTTTACTGCAATACCTTTCAATCAAGTAATCACATTTCAATAGAAATCTTATGAGAAAACATGTCAAAGATCATCTTTTTAAAATCAATTAATAATCAACATTAATAAAGGAATATTAAACCATGTCCAGAAGCCCACAAAACATGATTTCAACATTAATTTCTCTATTTGCTTATGAATATACTTGCTATTACAACCTTCCATAGAGCTCTCACCTTTATCTTGTGATAAAAACTCTTTAAATAAACAGCAGTTTTGATGGCCTACTAATTTCGAGGTTCACTTCACACTTTGACAAAGCTCAAACCTGTGCAGGGTCAATATCTCAATGGAAAAGAACCCCTATGTGCTCATAGGGGTTCCTAGGTTTGAGTTCAATCCAGTCCATGTCTTGTAACAAAGTATTAGATCTTGGTGGATATGTCACTTAAGTTTGTGTTTTGAGCTCAAATCTTGGAGGTTCAATCCAAACAACATCAAAACTGTAACATGTGAATGGGTGGAGGCTTAATGAAGTAATACCCAACAAATGTCAATGACAGGTCCTAGGTTTGAGTTGTAGCTATTCCACATATTTCAACAGACTACCTTCATGACAAATTGAATATATTTATGAAATTTACGAACTTAATTACTTCAAATCATCATTTAGGCAAGCAAGGTATTTTGATCCCAAACTCACCGTTGAGAAAAGAAAATACAATTTTAATAGGAAACAGATCAAAAGGGAAATGTGAGGGCATTCACTAGCTAGTGGTTGTTAGTTCAATCCCATAGCATAATAGATTTTCATTTCCTTTTACAAAGAAAAGCATGATGAGTTTAAAACCTCAAATTTGGCTAATCATTGGGTACATGCTGTTATATGTAAACCATGTGCAAAACAAGTAATATTCATAGGAGAAGACGGGCATTTCAACCCAGAACAATCCATTTGCCAAAATTTAAATTTTTTTATAATGTTTTGAACTTTGAACCATCTGTCACCAACACATAAATTTGGTGTCAAAATTTGGCGTCAAAATAAAGAACTCCAAAACCTAAATTTGATGTGGGTCGATCTATCACAATTTCCATCCAATAACAACAATTCTAATGCCCTTCTAGATAATGCTATCGTGGTAGGCGATTCCCTATTAGTTGAGGTCTCAAAGGAGCTTTAGAGATTGAAATGAGAATCGAAATGAATAAACATCATTCAAAATTTAACTGTTTATTCCAAGTACTAATTAATAGATCCATGATATTAAAAGCTTGTCTCCTGCACAGAACCCAAACAATTTGTGTCTGGCATCACATGAAAAGGGAAACTTGGAAGGCCCTAAATCCCGAGGAAGTATAGCCTATGTTAACTGATCATGAATATCTATGGACCAAGAACCAACAATAGTAGTTTGACTCCATGGAAATTACAGAGCATATTCAAAGTGTAGGTGTTTTCCAATTAGTCAAATTTATATTTATTAATAATGAATGTCTTTAGACATGAGACCAACCATTGTAGTGCAACACATAAGTCATAATGACAAAGCATAATTTGAGCATAAATGGTTTTCAGTTAGTTAGATTTACATCAATCAACCATGAACATCTATGGATTCAAAACCAAAAATAGTAGCAAGACATTTAACAAAAATTACATGGTATTTTCAAAGTCCAAGAATTTTTCCAAATACTCCAGATTTTTATTTAATTATCCATGAATACCTATAGAATCGTATCCAACCTACTTAATGTGGAAGTCAAGTGTTTTTCTATTATTCAGATTTAAATTCGTGGAGAATGAATAATTAGGGATTTTGAATCAACCATTGTAGTATCACATTACAGTTATATAGAAAAATGTTCTCCTACTGAAGGAGAGCAACACTTACACAACAATGAGACTATGTGGCCTTATGATAACCTCCTTTTAATCATAAACCATGAAAACTTCCACATATAAAAAGAGATTTAATAAAATAAAATACCCCCAATTACAAGAACATAAAGCAGGGAAACTCAAAAAATAAAAATACATTTAAAAAGCTTCCACACTACCTGAACATAAATCAACAAAACTTAAAATAAAAATTAAATTAAATTCATTCAGAAAAAGGGTACTGTGATAGTCCCTAGAGACAAAATTTAGCCTTCAAGATGTTAAAAGCCATCCATCTCAATGTTATTTTTGTTTACAATTGCATATTATCTCATTAATATATTTACAATTGTTACTTCCCATTCGATGTGGATCTCCTCCTCTTGAATCTCTAATGCCTTAATTTTTAAATTATCTTCATCTTCCTTTGACAAAGCTTCTTTACCCTAATTCTTTTAAATTTCCCTAGAGGGGATTTCCTAAGTTGCAAGAACGGTAAAAAAGTAGGCAACAAATTCTTCGTTTTTGGAAATCTCAAATCTAAATGGCCTTCTATGACTGAGAAAGAAAACAACAAAATTGAACTTCACCAAGCATGAATGGTGACAGTATCCAGCAGTCCTCTACAATGTGGATAATGTTTTCAAATCTTGCATTCCATTTCTGTGATTCGAATAACTTATAGTATGGTAACATGGATGGAAAACATTGGAATTGAAGTACTCCATAATGGAACATTTGCAAAGAACAATAATGAAGGTGAGCAACAATGAAGACAACTCCAGGGATATACTTCACGACAAAGCTTAAGACCAACTGCATTATACATACACTTTGATAGGTCATGCGGACCGCTTTGTTTTAAAATGATGATGAAATTGATAAACAAATGAATGGATATGGAATAAATCAGAACACATAAAACAGATAAACAGAAGAGTTTACAATATACAAGACAATTCTGGAAACATACGGGATCAATTCTCTCACTGCTGTGAACTAACATGCAAACTAAAACTTCCTAAATACTTCCTACATACATGTTTCATACAAAAACTTTCTACTGTTGTATGCCTAATTAACTGCGGAATATATCAGAGAAATTACATGCCAACAGAAATCTGCACATCTTAGTACTTTCTACTGTTTTATGCCTAATTAACTGCAGAATATATGAGAGAAATTACATGCCAACAGAAATCTGCACATATTAGTACAGGGGTGCCCAGGAGATTGGTTGAATATTATCGTCTTCTCCCTTGTAGTGGTTATTGATCATGGAAAGTTGGCCTTCGAGAAGTATGGAGGTCGTAATAAGAACTCGTGCCTAACATGCAATTTTTGTGCAACTCAAACGTTTCACTCACAACGCAAGAAATCAAAAGCAAACCAATGCATCCGCCCAACTATATGTTTCTTTGAGTTTTTCGAGCCAAATTCAAACCAAAATTAACAAAATTAGAATCAAAATAAAGAGCACAACTAACTGATTTCCTTGGGAAAAAATCTGCAAAGACTTTACAGTCAAATCACGATCAAATCCACACTAGGTGAGTCCGCTGATAAGATTTCCTCGTTACTTTCACTGCTACTTCTTTCTTTTCTTCTTTTACAATGACAGGGGGGTGGAGGGTTTTAGAGGTTTCGAGCGGATTTGAAATAGAAACGACAACTCAGTAGAAAGGTAGACGAAAACTTGCACAGTGAATGACCTTATGACACATCATAGCTGCATGTATTAACTTACTGTAAATGCACAGATGTTTAACAAGAAAGGTGTCTAAACATTTTGATGCCACGTAGAAAGCTATTATAAAACGTGGGGACAAAACTGATTACAATGTGGTAAGGGGAAAAAGCATAGTAACTTTCTTTATAACAGAAGTCTCAGGAGTGTTGGGTAGAAGCAGCAATACATGGATGAGGGAAGACAATGTGTTGTCCAAACTGTTCATCACCCAAAGAAGCATGTTGAAAGCGATCTTGCTACTGGCCAAACAACCTTTCCTTACCATAGCTCTGCAGGTAAACTATCTCCACTAGTTGTTCATGTGATATTTATTCATAGCAAATTTATGATACATTTGTTAACTTTTCTCAATATTTTGATCTCTAGCTGTGGGCATAGATCAGACGATTATTGAGGTGACTAAACTCTTTGAGTGGGACAAAGAAAAGCACTAAACTCTTTGAGTTACATTTGAACAGAGAGGAATTACAATATCAGGTTTTGCAGGATCTAACCGGGATAAAACAAAGCTCTCAGGGTGGAGAGCAAGTGCGGAAATCTTTTATAGAGAGAGAAATTGTTATTATGCATATTGACAACATCATGACTGGAATTTCTTAAGGCTGCCGAATCAATCCCTGTCAAGGATACTAAAGTGAGTCCCTATCAGTTAAGGCAGGAATTCAACTATTGTGCAGGGAAAATTGATATAAAGAAGGGCATAAGCTCCATCTTGGAAGAAAGACCTCAAGCGGAGGAGATTGTGAAGAAATGCAGTTGTTGTCCTCTGTTATTGGAATTGATTGGAGCCTATCTCCATAAAAAATATGGACTTACATAATACATGCAGCCAAACGTTGAGTCCATCTTTCCTTCGTCTCGAAGTAGCTGGACATTCTTTCAAATTGAGACATCCTACAAAATCTATTTTTTCAATGATGGAAGTTCTCCAATATTAGAAGGAACTTCTTCTACGATCAAGCAAGCGAATAAACTCAATACTTGGAGTGAGCCGAGTTTCCCTAGAGTCGAAGGCAAACTTTTCAATCCCATGCAAGAACTTAAATCTAAAAGTCTTAAAGGTGTAAGCTTTTCTATGCTGGAAGGAAATTCTTTCAGTTCCAGACAGCTGCATCTCAATTCTTTTAAAGATGGAAGGGAAGTTTTCTTTTCTAGCGAATAAAGCATGCAACGCATGCTAAGTTTTGAAGATTTGCTTTGTTTTTCTCAAGAGTAGCGAACTCTTTATTTTACCTTGTTTTGTATTCATTTTTTATATATATGCAACAATAAGAGAAAACTTTGTTTTTGAAACAGAGCAGAATTCTATCATTGAATGGTTTTATATCTATGAGTTTTATTTATGTTGAATATTGTTTAATGTTTGTTAATTGGCCGGGATTTCATCTATCTTCTCCTTGTTATCTCTCTTTTCTGTAATGATTATTTTTATCAGCTGGCTATAAGAAATATGGATTTGAATTTTGAATCTACAATTACAGACTTCTTATAGCTTGGAGAGCCAGACTCATGAGAGAGTGCTTACAAATATGGGTTTAAACAATATATAGAAATAGTGCAATAAAATTTTTGGATTTGATTATGTTTTAGTTTTTCAAATCTAGAAATAGTGCAATAAATTTTTTGGATTTGATTGTGTTTTAGTTTTTCAAATCCAAAAATAGTGCAATAAAGTTTCTGGATTTGATATGAAAAAACTAAAACACAGTCAAATCCATAAAATTTATTGCACTACTTGATGGATTGTGAAACTTAATATCTTTAATATATAGAAAACTAACCATCAACGGAGTAGAGAGAATAGAAATAAAATATTGTATTTCAAACTGCCCATAAAGCGTGTGAAACCTGTTGATGGAACAGAACAGGCTGGAGGATCTAATATGAAATCCATTCGAATCTTTGTATGAGATTGACTGAGATCCAATGCTGATACGGGGGACACTGACATGACTGACTCCAGCTGGAGAGCTAACGTTTCCATCTTCTTCAGTCTTTGTTTAAATTGCCTGGCAAAGAACCCTTTAAGAAAATAAGTTCCTTGAAATTTGGTAGGATGTGAAGGTAGATTTATTGCATGATTTTTCTGTGGATGACTTGAGTTTTTGGTCTTTAGAAAGAACATTTACATGTAAAAGTAGAAATTTAAAAAAGAGAATTTTGAAGAGATTGCAGGATATGGTTCAACTTAGATACTTGCTTCATATCCTTTGATGATGATGGCCAATAAAACTCGCCAAGCCTTATAAATTGTTATATGTATTCAATTTCTTTGGTTTTCAAGATGATTTCACTCCTGAAGTTCAGTAACCCCGAAAGCAATCTCTAGATGCTAAGGTACACAAGAGAACTATGTTTAAATTTTATGTTTGTCTATCTATTGGCAACCTCTTTCTTCTATAGAGGTTACTGAACTTACTGGCGTGTGATCAGGACACTACTGGAATACCAGCATCATTGTTGCCTCAAGACAAAATGACTAAATTGGTTTCTGATGGAAGTAAACAAGATACTGATGGTGAAGAATGTCTGTCTGATTCTGATTCGAACAAGCTTGTGGGTGCCTAAGATAGCTGTAGTCTGGTGGTAATTAAGCATATAAAGTCTTCATGCTTATCTTGCCCATCGTTCATCAAATGTCAAACGACAACACATTGAACACAGAAAAACTTTTCCTTGTAGGAGATCGATTCTCCCTGTACTCTGCAGAGTGAATTGCGCCCATATCAGAAGCAAGCTTTGTACTGGATGCCTAGATTGGAGAAGGGAGCAAAAATGGAGGAGGCAGAAAGATCTCTCCATCCCTGTTGGATGTCACCATTGAGTTTCCCAGTGCCTTGTAACTGAGTGGAAGAGGGGTATTTCATGTTTCCTTTTATCTATTAAATAGTTATATTTCTCTGTATTCTTGCATGAACTTGCTACTTAAAGTGAATGAATTTGCGACGTCTTGAAGATTTTGGTAGATGCCATGGGGCTTGGAAAGACTGTCATGGCAAATCACTTCTCCTTGCAAATTCTGGCAAAGTTGGTGCCAGTGTTGTGGATTTTGTTGAGTCATTCAATAAGAGCAGTAAGAGTGAAAGAACAGGTGTTGATCCTTTTGGGATGGGTGTAATTCCCAAATCACTTCTGTGCCCTAGTGAAAGACAAACCCTAAGTATGCTAAAGAAACCAGGCACCAGACTACGTAAAGGAAGGAGAAACCTTATGCCCCATGACATTGCTCGGTCAGCGGAAGGTAAATAGCAGAACTTTCAGCCGAATACATTGAACTTTGAAGTTAGAGAATAGTGTTTTGTATTAAGCATCTAGCTACTTTTATTCACAGAAGCATTCTTGGTGAAAATTGCTGAGCCTAAATTGTGATTCGATCAGCTCATTTTAATTGTAAAAGCATCAAGGATCTAACATGGAAAGGTTCAATCTCTAGTTCAAAGTTAATACAAGCTTAGGAAATACATGAACAAGTGAAAAGGTCCACCACTCCAAATTCTTCTCTACATAATTGTCTTTTTCCTACAAAGTTGAAAATGTCAAATCTTAAGTGGTTCTAATATCTCATGTTCACAACTGAAATGATGATTATATGCAAACTCAAACCTAAGTTATTGGTTCTGGTTCCAGTTCAGGGGTTCGGTTCACCGGTTTGGCTAAATTTTTTTTTTGGGGGAGGGGGAGTTCGGTTTGTTTTGGGTTCGTTAGTACAAAAAAATGTAAAAATGATATATGTGTGTGTGTGTGTGTGTGTGTGTGTGTGTAGCCTAGAAGCATGAATTAGGATTAGAATATCACATAACATCATATAAACAACAAAACCACCATAAACTTGAATGCCATTTAAAACATGCATGATAAATATTCATCATTGAAACTTGAATTGTGGTAGCTTGATATACATAGTCTATTGATGCCAGGGTTCAATTTGTATAATTTTGAAAAAAGAAGCCAACTGAGTAGAGTTATCAACATTCTTCAAAAATCATAAGAATTTGTTTTAGTACACTAGCCATTTTGATGTCTTCTTACAGTCTCCAACATTATTTTGTATCATTGTTACATTGGTCTTGAGAGTGGTAGCTTAATATAGCTCCACAACACAAAATATGGTTTATCTGTGCAGAACAATTTTTGAAAAAAGAAAGTTGTGTCATAGTCCGCTTTCAATCCAACAAGCAAAAATGAAAGCTCAGCCTCTTGGAATGAAAATGCTTGTTTGCAAAACAAATGAATAAGAATGAGGTAGTTAAGGTGTTTAGAGTGATTTAGAGGTCACTTTTAGGGTTCCCTTAGGTGTGGGTCAAAGTCAAACTCCATAAAACATTAAAAAAATGCTCAAAAAACACTTTTTGGATGCCTAGGCATGTGGGTTATGTCTTGGTTGCCCTGGGTTTTGTATGGGTTATGCCCGGGTTCTCTTGGGTTTTGCCTGGGCGAACCAGACCCAAAAATAAAGAACCCTGGTCGAACCCACAGGCGAACCGAACCAGGACCCAAACTAGGAGCGAACCAAACCAGAACCTGGGGTAAAATAGAAGAACCTGGTAACATAGACTAAAACATATAAATCATTTGTCTTGATACCTACATGTAACAAAATAGATTTTAGTAAAATTATACTATTAAAATCAATTAATAGTCCATAGCCACAAAGCAATATTTTACTGCAATACCTTTCAATCAAGTAATCACATTTCAATAGAAATCTTATGAGAAAACATGTCAAAGATCTTCTTTTTAAAATCAATTAATAATCAACATTAATAAAGGAATATTAAACCATGTCCAGAAGCCCACAAAACATGATTTCAACATTAATTTCTCTATTTGCTTATGATTATACTTGCTATTACAACCTTCCATAGAGCTCTCACCTTTATCTTGTGATAAAAACTCTTTAAATAAACAGCAGTTTTGATGGCCTACTAATTTTGAGGTTCACTTCACACTTTGACAAAGCTCAAACCTGTGCAGGGTCAATATCTCAATGGAAAAGAACCCCTATGTGCTCATAGGGGTTCCTAGGTTTGAGTCCAATCCAGTCCATGTCTTGTAACAAAGTATTAGATCTTGGTGGATATGTCACTTAAGTTGTTTGTGTTTTGAGCTCAAATCTTGGAGGTTCAATCCAAACAACATCAAAACTGTAACATGTGAATGGGTGGAGGCTTAATGAAGTAATACCCAACAAATGTCAATGACAGGTCCTAGGTTTGAGTTGTAGCTATTCCACATATTTCAACAAACTACCTTCACATAAGAAATTTTCCATGACAAATTGAATATATTTATGAAATTTACGAACTTAATTACTTCAAATCATCATTTAGGCAAGCAAGGTATTTTGATCCCAAACTCACGGTTGAGAAAAGAAAATACAATTTTAATAGGAAACAGATCAAAAGGGAAATGTGAGGGCATTCACTAGCTAGTGGTTGTTAGTTCAATCCCATAGCATAATAGATTTGCATTTCCTTTTACAAAGAAAAGCATGATGATTTTAAAACCTCAAATTTGGCTAATCATTGCGTACATGCTGTTATATGTAAACCATGTGCAAAACAAGTAATATTCATAGGAGAAGATGGGCATTTCAACCCAGAACAATCCATTTGCCAAAATTTAAATTTTTTTATAATGTTTTGAACTTTGAACCATCCGTCACCAACACATAAATTTGGTGTCAAAATTTGGCGTCAAAATAAAGAACTTCAAAAACCTAAATTTTATGTGGGTCGATCTATCACAATTTCCAGCCAATAACAAGAATTCTAATGCCCTTCTAGATAATGCTATCGTGGCAGGCGATTCCCTATTAGTTGAGGTCTCAAAGGAGCTTTAGAGATTGAAATGAGAATCGAAATGAATAAACATCATTCAAAATTTAACTGTTTATTCCAAGTACTAATTAATAGATCCATGATATTAAAAGCTTGTCTCCTGCACAGAACCCAAACAATTTGTGTCTGGCATCACATGAAAAGGGAAACTTGGAAGGTCCTAAATCCCAAGGAAGTATAGCCTATGTTAACTGATCATGAATATCTATGGAACAAGAACCAACAATAGTAGTTTGACTCCATGGAAATTACAGAGCATATTCAAAGTGTAGGTGTTTTCCAATTAGTCAAATTTATATTTATTAATAATGAATATCTTTAGACATGAGACCAACCATTGTAGTGCAACACATAAGTCATAATGACAAAGCATAATTTGAGCATAAATGGTTTTCAGTTAGTTAGATTTACATCAATCAACCATGAACATCTATGGATTCAAAACCAAAAATAGTAGCAAGACACTAAACAAAAATTACATGGTATTTTCAAAGTCTAAGCATTTTTCCAAATACTCCAGATTTTTATTAATTATCCATGAATACCTATAGAATCGTATCCAACCTACTTAATGTGGAAGTCAAGTGTTTTTCTATTATTCAGATTTAAATTCGTTGAGAATGAATAATTAGGGATTTTGAATCAACCATTGTAGTATCACATTACAGTTATATAGAAAAATGTTCTCCTACTGAAGGAGAGCAACACTTACACAACAATGAGACTATGTGGCCTTATGATAACCTCCTTTTAATCATAAACCATGAAAACTTCCACATATAAAAAGAGATTTAATAAAATAAAATACCCCCAATTACAAGAACATAAAGCAGGGAAACTCAAAAAATAAAAATACATTTAAAAAGCTTCCACACTACCTGAACATAAATCAACAAAACTTAAAATAAAAATTAAATTAAATTCATTCAGAAAAAGGGTACTGTGATAGTCCCTAGAGACAAAATTTAGCCTTCAAGATGTTAAAAGCCATCCATCTCAATGTTATTTTTGTTTACAATTGCATATCATCTCATTAATATATTTACAATTGTTACTTCCCATTTGATGTGGATCTCCTCCTCTTGAATCTCTAATGCCTTAATTTTTAAATTATCTTCATCTTCCTTTGACAAAGCTTCTTTACCCTAATTCTTTTAAATTTCCCTAGAGGGGATTTCCTAAGTTGCAAGAACAGTAAAAAAGTAGGCAACAAATTCTTCGTTTTTGGAAATCTCAAATCTAAATGGCCTTCTATGACTGAGAAAGAAAACAACAAAATTGAACTTCACCAAGCATGAATGGTGACAGTATCCAGCAGTCCTCTGCAATGTGGATAATGTTTTCAAATCTTGCATTCCATTTCTGTCATTCGAATAACTTATAGTATGGTAACATGGATGGAAAACATTGGAATTGAAGTACTCCATAATGGAACATTTGCAAAGAACAATAATGAAGGTTAGCAACAATGAAGACAACTCCAGGGATATACTTTACGACAAAGCTTAAGACCAACTGCATTATACATACACTTTGATAGGTCATGCGCACCGCTTTGTTTTAAAATGATGATGAAATTGATAAAAAAATGAATGGATATGGAATAAATCAGAACACAAAAACAAAAAACAGAAGAGTTTACAATATACAAGACAATTCTGGAAACATACGGGATCAATTGTCTCACTGCTGTGAACTAACATGCAAACTGAAACTTCCTAAATACTTCCTACATACATGTTTCATACAAAAACTTTCTACTATTGTATGCCTAATTAACTGCGGAATATATGAGAGAAATTACATGCCAACAGAAATCTGCACATATTAGTACTTTCTACTGTTGTATGCCTAATTAACTGCGGAATATATGAGAGAAATTACATGCCAACAGAAATCTGCACATATTAGTACAGGGGTGCTGTTGATGCATGTTTTGTGACACACCAAACACCAGAATAAAAAAATGCCCGAAGGCAGCTCTATCCTCTCTTGAAAAATTACCTCTTATGCTAAGATTGCTAGAAAGGTCATACGGTAATACCAATGTTCCGTTTTGGGGGATGGACAAGCTCGATGGATGATGTGATATGATGGTTTCACAAAGGGACCTTGAATAATGAACTTACTCGAAGTAGTGGTTTGGATTGATGTAACGTTGAACGCTCTTATATTTTTGGGATTTTCAGTTTGGAATAAAACAAAAGGAAAAGGGGATGAGGGTGAAGAAACTAGATTTATGCAAAACTACTCCTACGAACTTAAGAGACAAATGCTGGATAGTGAAATTTAAACCAATCTTTGCTTCGCCAAGCACGGTACTATAACTAGACAAAGACAGTGCAATCTTCAATGGGTTTACAAAAGATATCCTATTACACAATACCACCATCAATTCGATCAATGCATATAGGTAATAGAATTCAAGTCAAGCAATTTCAACGTTCAGACTAACCTTACACATCAAATTGAAAATCATCCAATTGAAAAAGGTATGAACTAATTCCACTATTTCCAACACTATCAATCTTTCATTCATCTAAAATACTTGAAAACAAATTTACTCTATTGAAGAAGTCAATGAAACCATGCGGGCTCATAAAAATAACAAATGCTCAACTCTGAATCCACTTATTATTTAAACAGCAATAGTTGCAACAATTTCATAAGTCTCTCCCCGAATAAATGAAATGAGTGGGGTTTATATAGGCACCCCAATTACAAAGCAACGGCCAAGATTAAATTTGAGATCAACGGCCAAGATTAAATTTGATAAACCCTAACCCTAAAAAGCATAACCAACTCTAAGGACACATGGCGCAAACAGAACAAGCCACTTGTAGCATGGAAAATGGTGACACCTTGCAAATCATTCGAGCAAGCGGGAATCCAGAATGCAATTCCCTTTGGATCGCTCCCTAGCTGTAAATGCAAGAAATTTGGCTAACACAGAATCAAGTTCCTCCATTGAGATAATTGGCACAAAATCCAATTGCACTCCGATCATGTCCAAGGTTTCCAAGCACTGAGTGAAAGTACCTTCCCACCTATCCTCCTGCTTCTGAAAGTTATCCATGAAGGTCAAAAGGGAAGACATATCATCAAGCTAATTCTCTGTAATAACCTGCACTTCCTTGAAGTAAATGTTCATCACGCTTTTCTTTAGTCCTAAATCTAATCCATTTGCATCATGATGCTCCTGTCCTATCAATCCTTCAAGAGAAGTGAGGATTTTGAACTGAATTTTCTCAACTGCGCTCTGTATAGCAGCACATTCTTCCTTCATTCCGTCATATGTCTTCTTTTTAGCCAATAAGGAATGATACCACCTGCTGAAATCATATGAGGCTCCTTCTTCGATAACACCTTCCTGGATCAATATTTGCAAGGAAACTTCCTTTAGAACCCTCAAACGAGGTATCACTTTGTCCTGTATGTACTGGAAATCTTCCCAATTGTCCTCAACTTGACTAACTTCAGTTATAAGCAAGGCAGATCTGTCATAAGTTTGGGCGCACTTCTCTAAGAATTGCTCCATCTGTTTTGAAATATTGGTCACCCAACTCGTGGTTGCTTGACTCGTGATCCTCATAGCCTCAAGAACATCAACGGATTCTGGAGTAAGAGATGATGGTGGAATAAAAGCTGCATTTTCTTGGCGCAAAGGGGCTGTTAACTGCTGAATAAACTCCATTAGCCTTAGATTTTCTAACTCTAGCCTTTCTTTCTTCTCTTCTGTTTTATCGAACTTCTCCTTGATGGCTTTAGAAGTGTCTGCTAACTCATGGAAATCCTGATCTATTGTGGTTGGCCCAATGTCCAACGTTGTAACCTCGTAATCCATAGGAGTAATCTGATCTCTTGGCTTATCAATTTTCGGGACTGCCACCTGTAAGATCCTGGATCTTGCATCATTCCTGGTAATCTGAGAATACTTCTTAGGCTTCTTTGGCATTTTGGCATTACCAATTCTCTCTAGGAAGTCTTGCATGCTTTCAACTGGTTGAACTTCATCCAATGGTCTGGACTTTTTCATCAAACTTTTGGTCAACCAAGCTGGGATAGTGGATAATTCCATCCCATCTTCCAACTGAATATCATCATTAATTCCTTTTAGAGCAGAAATTACCTCATCTCCTAGCTCTTCATTGTTCTCAAGGATCTCAGTATCTCCTGCGCCTTCAATCATCAAAGTATCATCCCCTTCCAAACATTGAATGAGGGCCTGATCTTGGAGAGAATCCAACTGTTCTAACTCTTGGAACTCGATTTCTTGCTCATAGCTTGGCTTGATATCAACAATGGATACCTTTTCAATTACTCCAACTGATAAAGTACTTGAAGATGATGGATTTTCAGTCACTTTTTGTTTCTTACTCTCCAATTCTCCGCCAGCTGATTCTTTTTCCTCTATATGAAGGTTTCCACTCACTACCTTCCTCTTGCTAGGGTACGAAAGTTCATCAAGACTTTCGCCAATTGCTTCCTCTTGGCTTTCCTTATTGCTCAACATGGCATAAGTAAGAGAAATTCCCTCTTTCCTCAACTTGTTGATCTGACTGTCTACCCATTCCCTTGAGTAAGCAATAATGTCCTTCATCAATGCGTTCAAATCGGTCAACTCAGGTTGTGTCCAGTTAGGCAATAAGATAGGCTTATCTTTTTCCTGTTCAAATTGAGGATGTATGTAGTCCCCATTGTCTTTTACTTGATCCGGTATAGGGAATAAGTCACACCTTTTTACAAGTTCAATTGGAATTCTGGACCAAGTCTTCTTCCTAACTCCATACTCGTCCACCAAGTTAGACCAATAATCTTCAATCTGCATAACATGAAGGGACTTCTTCCCGTGAACTCTCAGGTATGGATCATAATCGGACCTTGGATTATAAGTGTTGAATTTATAAAATTGCAACTCTACCCTTGCTGTTTTGGCTGATTGTAATGAGGGGCAGACTTCTAGCATTTTCCCAATTGCAACCGGAAAATCAACTCCTTGTTTGTTCTTTTTCGCCTGAATAGAGACTACACATGCCAGTTGCCTTGCAACTTCAAGCATAACAATTTTGTCTGTTGGATACCGAGGAAGTCTATGCGGAGCATCTGAGAATCCATGAATTCTTATATATGTGAAGGTCAGAAACTGGATAAACCAAGATCCAAACTTGTCAAGCATCACCATAGCTTCTTTAGATAGCCTCCTTTGCACTGATCCTTGAAGCACTCGTGTGATATACATAAGGAAGGCGTCATTAGTTATCTTGAAATTGTCCTTGTAATGTAGCTGGAGCTGCGGATAAAAATCATATGATTTGAGTTGATCTTTTCGAAGTCCAACTTCGCCTTTACAAATCAATCCTCTGCACTTAGTGAAACGTGCCAAGATATAAACCACATAAGAACTCATGTAGAAGGTTTTGGTCTTCTCTAGGTTTCTCAACTGGAAATCGATATTATCACTTATTAACTTAGCCCAATTTATAGCCTCCATTCCCAATATGATCTCCTCCACAAACGAAAACATCCATACTTCGAAAAAAGCTCCTTGAGAAGTTCCCATAACCCTGTTTAGCATATGAATCATATCACTGTATTCTATTTTAAAATCCGTGCAAATTAATCTCTTTGGCAACTTGGAGCGGTGTCTTTTGGGTTCCTTGATCCAGTTAGAATTGACTATGTCCATACAGGATTACTTGGCTTGATTGAACATGGCCTGTGATTCCTGTTGAGTCCTGTTCAACATTTTTCGATGATGGGGAATACCAAATACTTCCCTGACTAAATCTTCTGTAAAGTACGCTAAGGTGATCCCATTGGGTGTCTTGATGGATCTTGTCTGAGGATTGTACCTTCTAGCACACTCATCCATTAACTCACTGCACTGAACTGCAGGTGGAAATCCTGCTGCTTGATGAAGTCCAGACTTAACAATATTTGTGGCAATAGGAGTAGGCATTTCGTTCTGAGTGCCAAACATCCTTCTCTTGTGCTGAATTGCATTAAACTGTTCAAAGTTGGTATCTGCCACCTTCTTCCACTTCGAGGATAACTAAGATTCTGGATAAAATTCTTTGAGGACTTCCTTGACTTGAGCTTTTCTGACTCCACCTCCCACGTTCTTTGGAGAAGACATTGTGCCTGTAAGAAGCTCGAAGTTAGAAAATTTTAATAAATTTGTAAAAAAGGCGATTTTTTGGCTGGAGGAGAATTAAAAATTAATTTAAAAATCCAGAACTTGATTAAAAGGCTGTTAAAGAATAAATTCTCAATGAAAATTGATCCGCCTTTATTATCTTTAAAGAGCATTCATGGAAATTTAAATAATTTTCTGGATTTTTTAAGACTTTTACTGAAGTTTTCTCAAATCTTCAATGAAAAAATCCTATTCCCTTTTAAAATCGCCAATGATAACCTTGCAGTTGCTTGAAAAAAATATGAAATGGAAGAGGAAAATCGAACTCTTATTCTGGAACTTAAGAAAAATCTGTTTGCAGCTGAAAAAGACGTCTTTCTCTTGAGAGAGCTTTGCCTGTAAAAAATTCGACTTTGCAAATAATGAAAATAAGCTCACAAGATTATCTTTTATAATAAAACCTTTCCAAATTGGCTCAAGTCGACTTCTTCTTCTCATTGGGTGTTTTTTTTGCTTTAAAAACAAAAAAGCAATCTTATCGTGATCTTTGACTTTTCGAACAAGGCGTCCCTTTCTCATTAATTGATAACTTTCAAAATGAAATTTAAGTTATCTCTTTTATTATTTCCTTCAGTAAAATTCGACCCTCAAGTGGACTTTTTAACCTTTCAACTGGAATTTTCACTTACCAAAGTGATTTTGCCTTAGAAAATTTTCAATTCTTTCTTGAAAAATTCGACTTTCAACTGGATTTTTCTACTTCCCAACTGGAATTTCACTTCAACTTAAATTTCCTAAAGTCTAGTTCAATATTTCATTTTCCTTAGTCGATTTTTCACTTTGTCCAACTGGAATTTTGAACTCTCCAACTGGATTTCCTTGTAGAAGGCGAATTTTCTCAAATAGATGAATTTTAGTTGGATTTTTCAAGATTTCTCTTTAATAAACGGATTTCCCAACTAGATTTTTCGAAGATTCAACTGGACTTTTTTTAATGGCACACCTCTTCCAGACTTAGGCAAATTTTATCATGATTTGCTTGCTTTTTAATGATTTTCTCTCAAAGGCGTGATTTTGTCCAGTTGATTTTTTAACCTTTGCATGCGCTTTTTCTTTCTTTTCCTCATCTTGCAAGCGCCTTTTCTCTACTTTTCTCATCTTGCATGCGCCTTTTCTCCGCTTTTCTCATCTTGCATGCGCCTTTTCTCTGCTTTTCTAATGATTTTTTTGATTTTTCAAGACCTCTGCTTGATTTTTGCTTGCTTTTTAGTTCCAAAAGTGGAAACTTTCGACTCTAATGCCAGTGACACCTAGCACTTTCTAAAAATAGAAACTTACTAAAAATAGAAAAAAGCAAAAAAGCAACTTTCTAAAAATAGTAAATTCCAGATTGGTCCAAAAATGCCACAAACGAAAAAAGCAAAAAAACAAAAAGCAGAATCCCTAAAAAATAGGATGTCTTAGAATTGAGCGAAAGCATAGGCGATCCTCGTCTGCAGGGTCTTCTAAGCTCTTCTATGACGTTTACGTTCAGTTTCAAGCTCAAACTCCCAACTTGGCTCGGATGATGACATCCGACTTTGACATGGAATTCCCAAATATCAGAGACTATGAAATTGCTACTTAAAGCTAAACCCTAAGAGCAAACCATCGAGGGTCCTGTTGTGACCTTTTAGTTTTCACACATCGCCCCATTGCAAATGGGGACCCTTCGTTTTTTTTTGCTTTTTGGTTTTGCCTTGGCGTCGCAACTGCTTATCACCAGTCTTTTTGCAAATGAGGAGTTTGAGTTTTGAACGGTCACCCAAGTCAGTTGGAGAAATTGAGCCTGGATCACTGTATAAATGTCGCCATCACGCTTAGAAGGCCTGGGAGACGAAGATCGACTATCGTTTCAGTCAAATCCGACACCTCCAAGTTTTTAGGGTTTCTCACCCCGGGCCCCCTATTTTTTAGGACCTACTTTTTTGGCACTTTTGGGCAATTTTGAGATCCCTATTTTTAGGGTCTATTTTTGGAAAGTTGCTATTTTTGGAAAATTTCTATTTTTAGAAAGTTTCTATTTTTAGAAGGGTCCCGAGTTTCAAAATCCACCGTAAGTTCTAAAAAGATCAACAAAACTCTCGTAGTAAATTAACTGTAATTTTGAAATTTTGCTAAAAATTCGAAAATCACAAAAGGTAAGTGCACCAAGATGGTCGCACTTTTGTGGCCACAAAAGTGAAAAATGAGACAAAACGCGTTCGCGTTATAACGCGAATGCGTTTTGTCTTTTTAAAAGAAAAAAAAAAGTAACATTCTTCATTTCTGTTTTTACTGTTTTCTATTTCTGCCCGCGGCCAAGAACCCTGCACTACGCGCTCGCGTTGTTGAGGAGGTGACTACTTCACACTTGATCAACTTGAATTCAATTTTCTTCACAAATATGGCACCTCGACGATGAAAAGATGCAAGAGGTAAGTTTTGTTTGGTATTTGTAATGAATTTTTTTGTTTTAAATTGATTTTGTTTGTTTTAGTTTAGAAATGAATGATTTTTTTTAATTCTTTTAGGAAATCCCTCAACAAGAGGAGGAAAATCCTCAACAAAAACCAAACCTCAACAACAAAATCAACCTCGCTTCCACCATTCTCCTCAATTCTCCCCGCACTCAAGAAAATTTGAGGAGGAAACGGTCAATAAAAAGTTGAGGATCTTATTAGTAGGTTGAGTGATCAAAAATTCTTCAACCACAGAAAGGATACATCTAGCAGATTCATTGAAGGATTTGTTAAAAAATGTGGATGCAATTACCCAACAAATATCCGGATGGCAAAATAGGAGGCAAACATCGAGGGCATATTATGCAGATAAATTATCATATAAACAAGTTAAAGATTTAAAGATTACTAAAGGTGATTTGTGCTCTCTATTCACTGACCCTAGAACAAATCAAAATCTCACCTTCAATGCAAAGAGGTTTCCTATCCATTGGTGCCACCACGTAGAGATCAGGAACCGTTTTTAT